>CATIWC010003239.1:0-266484 GCA_948472305.1 Vicia faba | reverse complement strand
TATATAATATATATATATATATATATATATATATATATATATATATATATATATATATATATATATATATATATATATATATATATTCTTCATTATTGTCCAATTATTCGATATGGTTGTAATAATTAGACACCTATTTCATCCCCATTTGCAAACTGTATCCCCATCCCCCTAATGATGTAATAGCTTAGGATTTTTAATTTTCGCAAGTTTACCGCTTTTCATATAATTTCTAGTAAGATAGGGTACGTATGATAAGATAAAATTGACAAGTAGACAACCCCTAATCAAAAGACAAAAATGCATACAGCCAAACACACTATTCACACACATGCACCGCTAGGGTAATCCCATTTGTTGCCTCCGAAAATAGTCACATCCCTCGAATATGGGTGTTTTAGCAAAACCCTTGATAAAACATCATAGTCCCTCGATGACCCTCAATGTTGCCTTCGGTAAATGATCTAATCCCTAAATGACATTTCTAAAACATCTCACAAGTTGCCTTCTCTGACTGTACGATTGACCCACGCCTGTCCCTTCACATCCAACGACGGGGCTTCTTACCAAATCAATGGTACGATAGCAATATCTAAAGGAGGAGGAAAAGAAAACTAAAGAACTTTTGAGTAGGAAGGATGCTCCTAGTTGCTCGCTTGATCACAACAAAAACATTTCATACACCCACACTTTCATTTTGAAACATTTTCAAAAGATAAAGCTTTTTGTACGCGTTCTTATAGAAACGATAGTCATTACAAAGACACCTTTTCAAAATCACTTTCAAAAACATATTCCACAAACACCTCTTTGAACTATTTTCAATAAAAACACTTTGTACGTGTTCTTATAGAGACGAGAACCATTACAAAGAAGTTTTTCAAAATACTTTCAAAACCTACACCACAAGCACATTTTCAAACAAAAGCAAGTGATCTAGCAAGCAACTAAGAGCCCGTAGATAACTACGGATGAAAAGGGTGCTAATACCTTCCCTTTTCATAACCTACCTCCCGAACTCAAGAAAATAATCTCGAAGGTCTTTCCTATTCTCTTCAAACTTTCCTTATTGGATAAAAGAAAAGTCGGTGGCGACTCTTGCTATCTTCAACAACTGCAATCAAACACAAAACTCCCAAGTCAGTTCTCCCACCGTGTTACACCTACCCAGGTTCCTTCTCATTTCCAGGTGAAGTTTTACACAGAATCATCATGAAGCAACCCTACCCAGGTTCCTTCTCATTTTCAGATTAAGTTTAACACGGACTCATCATGAAGAAACCCTACCTAGGTTTCTTCTCATTTTCTAGATGAAGTTTAACACGGAATCATCCTGAAGCAACCCTACCCAGGTTCCTTCTCATTTCCAGATGAAGTTTAACACGGACTCATCATGAAGCAACCCTACCCAGGTTCCTTCTCATACATTTCCAAATGAAGTTTTACATGGACTCATCATGAAGCAACCCTACCCAGGTTCCTTCTCATACATTTCCAGATGCAGTTTTACACGGACTCATCATAAAGAAACCCTACCCAGCTTCCTTCTCATTTCCAGATGAAGTTTTACACGGACTCATTATGAAGAAAACCTACCCAGGTTCCTTCTCATTCCCAGATGCAGCCCTATACAAGATCATCATAAAGTAATCTTACACAGATTCCTTCTAATACATTTCCAGACACGGCTTAACACGGGTTTGTTCTAGCATATCATTCAGATTTAAGTCAAACAAAGATTTATTCTGATTCTTTTCCAGTTGAAGTAAAGCTTAGACTTAGTCTAATTTTTGTCAACAATCACTTTTGGGTGGCATCTATAAGCCCATCTCTGACAACTCTCAAAATGGTCTCTTTAAGCCCATTCCCTACACAACCAACCACCACATCATCGAGTGCAAATTTCTGGGCACTCTAGTGTTCAATCATCTTCCACCTTCAAGTCACGAATGAAGACTCACCAAACTCTCCAGGTTTAAGAAGATTGAACAGGGGCCGCTGTTGTACCCCAAAATTTTCCCTCTCTTTTATCAAGGCATTTCCTCACAAGGATTTTCAAAAATTCAAGCTTGCACAAGTACAATTAGATTTTCTAGCATCAAGTTCAAGAGGATACTGTAAAAAAAGGGGCAAAGCAGATAAAAATGATTTTTTGAAGAAAAATAAGTTTACTTCGATTCACAAGGCTTCAATTGGACTTTAGTCTCCTTCATGCCTCCTTAGATCCATAAGACAATAGCATCCCTTATGCCTCATTCGATCCATAAGGCAACTCCTTCCTTCTGCATGCTTCGATCCACAAGGAAAAAGGTTTCCTTCGAAGCAACTAGCTTCAATCCAAGGGCAACGCCTATCTTTATACAAGCCTCGTTTGGGCATTTAGGCTTCCCGCATATATCCTTCGATTGCACCCTTTGCATCCTATATGTTTGTGTTGTTACCCATGGCAATATCCTCCTGCATGTAAGCTTAGATTGCACTATTGGCCTTACATGTTTGCTTGGTTCATAATGAAATGGTTGCCTGCATTCCTATTTCGATTGGACATTTGATGCATGCATACCTATTTTGATTGGATAAGCTTTGATTGGACAAATAACTCCCTTCATGCTTGCTTCGAATTCACCTTCATATCTGCTTCGAATCCACCTTCAATATTGGCCTCCTACATGAGCTACAAGGCAAGGGCATCATGCATGTCTGCCTGCACAAGGCAATGGCTTCCCTTAATGCTAGAGCCCACAAAGCAAGTGGCCTCCTGTATGTAAGCTTTGATTGAAGCAATGAACCCTTACACGTTTGCTTTGATTCATAAAGCAATGGCCTCTTACAATGTTTGTTTCAATCTAGGAAGCAAAGGCTTTCTTCCTGTTTGTTTCAAAACACAAGGCAGGAACTTCCCTCATGCATTGGCTATTTTCATACTAGTTTCGAATGGATAATATCTCCCTTTGAAATAGCTTGCTTTAATTCCACCTTTGAAAATCTTCAACACACAATGACACACAATTGTTGTTCCATTCGAAGGACCTGCAAAACATACCTGATGTCCCATTCAAAGGACATATTTTGGTGACCCATTCAAGGGACACACATTGGGCCCCTTCGAAGGATGCACAAAAAGGGCCCAATCGAAAGACACTTTGATTGGAAATAAATATTGTTGTCTGAAGAGGAGTCTGGTCGAAGGTTGGACCTATGAGGTTAAATATTCAAAGATGCTTGTTGCAGGTCCAAGCCTGATACACTGGCCATAACGCTCCAAAATTGCCGCACTATAGTTCTGCTATACTACTCCTGTATTTGCACCAATTTGCCATACAAATACTGCCCCTCGAAAGCTACAAAGACAGGATACCCAATATGTTTAAACTCTTTTTCTTTCCCTCTTAAACCTCAGCCAACTTCATCTATAAATAAGAGGCTCCATAACACATCTAAGGGGGCTGGATAACACATCCAGAGGACTTTTGGGTGGTGTGGAAAGAATCTTCAAAAAACTCTTGAACTCTCAAAACTCTCAAACACTTAACACACTCTCAAACCCAGAATCCAAAGAAACACCACACTTGTTTCTTCCCTTTCGAATCCAGAACCCAGGGAAACACCAACCCAACGTTTTGCTCTTGCTTTAGAATCCATCCAAAGAAACACAACACTTGCTTCTTCCCTTCGAATCCAGAAGCACCCAGGGAAGTAGCTCAAGGTCCAACACCTACATTCCAACGTCAAGCAAGGTAAGTCCTCTTAACCTTAAGCTTTTCGTTTCAAGCATAACATGTAGATAACCATTTCCTTTCATTTCAAACATCATCATTACCCTATGGTTTATTTTTGTTTCCACCTTCTCTGTTTGTTTTCGTTGCTAATCTTATGGCTTGTTTTCTTTGTTTATCAAACATGTTTTAAGAACTAACCGGGCCTTGAAACAATATTAGCGTGGCCACAACTCATGCTGCTATTTAAACCCAAACGAAAGAAAACAGGAAGAAGGATGTGTGAATCGAAGTCTTAGACTTCAGCCCATGCTGCCACCAGATCCCAAATGAACATAAACGAAAACAAAGGTGGTGTGAATCAAATGTTACAGACTTCGATACACACTGACTTCCAGGCCCAATCGAAGAAGCAAAAAAGATAGAATCAAAGAGTGCATCTCATCCTAACTTCCAGGCTCAATCGAAAGAAGCAGAGGAAGGGTGAATCAAAAGATGCCTACACATGATGACTTCCATGCCAAATTGAAAGAAGCCAGGAAGAGCAGAATCGAAGGGTGCTGCTTCCTGAATCAAAAAGCTTATCTTCCCTTCTTTTATTTTGTTCTGTCTTTACTTTTTCTTGCTATTCAATATGGTTGTAATAGTGTAGGATATTTATTTTCTGCATTTTCATTGCTTTATACAAATGTTATTAATTAGGATGTATGGCAAGATAAAACCAACAAGTAGACCACCATAATCAAAGACAAAAATGCATGTAATCAAACACACCATGCACACACATGCACCTCTAGGGTAATCTCATTTGTTGCCTCGAAAAAATAGTCATATACCTCGAATATGGGTGTTGCACCCCAAAATTTTCCCTCTCATTTTATCAAGATTTCCCCTCACAAGACTCTTTGAACTCCAGACAGGATTAGGGTTTTGCTCTGCTCAAGACATCTCCTTGCACTGATGACCTAAATTAGGGTTTGAGTTTGCACAGGGATTTTTGGACTTCTAATGCTCAAAGTGACTTTCATACTTCATGTTGGACTTATAAGATTGCCTCTACCAAGTTTCAAGCTTTGAATCAACTTTTTTCTCAGTCAATTGGACAGTTGACCTAGAAATCAGCTGTATTGGGGAAAAAGTCAACTGTGGCCAATTTACAGTCAAACCTCACAATTTTTTATCCACATCAACATTATAGACTCATATGAACCATTTGATCAAGTTTGGACCACAACTCCTCAAGAAATTTGATCAGATCATCAAAAGGGCAAAATAGTCATTTTTAGGGTTTTGACTGCACAAGGGCAATTTCTGATTTTTCACCTAGCCAATGGCAAATTGGTTTCAAGAATGGATTCAAGAACTCAATGGAATCATCTTGACCTATTCACAAGGTTCAAAAGATCTCAAATACATTGGATTGACAGATGAATTTTTCAGCCAACTGATCAAAATTTGTCTGTACACTAAAAGTCAAACTTTGACTTTTTGGTAAAAATCAAGTGCCAAGGGTTATTTTTCATCAAGATGTGTCAAAACATGAAACTTGTTCATCAAGAAACCTAATTTTGCAAATTAGGGTTTAAAATTGAAAAATTTCATAACTTAGAATTTTTCTAAGTTATGAAATTTTCTTATTTTTTGCCAACTTTGCCCAACATTTTCACCATGATGCAATTGTATTCAAACAAAAATCCCAACATGAAAGTTGTAGTACTCCACAAAGTCAAAAACTTTGATTCACAAAGTTTTCCCAAAAGAATCTTGTATCTCAAGTTATGATTTTTGGAACAAGGGTCCATGAAACTTTTAACTTAGTGAAATTTTGCTCTAGTTTAGGCAAGATTTTGACCTATCTTCATGTCCATTTTTCACCTAGTTCCACTTGGAGTCTCAAAATGAATTTCAAATATGGATTGTATAGCATATTACAAGCTTTCCAAAATGTCTAATAACTCTCCAAAATCATTTGTGGTTAGAGAGAATCGAAGGTTTGAATTTGGCAAAAACTCACTTTTGATCCATGGCATTTTCATGTTGATACAAGTTGCAACTTCCATCCAACATTGTTTGTACTTGATTAAAGGTCCCTAAACCCTTTCATACTCAATAATTAAATGCAAATACATTGGTTTGAGGCTTTGTTCTGATCATGGGAGGATTACACAAGAGATTAATCCATAAATAGCAAAAAGGCAACATTGCCATTTTTGTCAAAATTGCTTTATGTCAAATTGCATTCTTGAGCCTTGAACCAAATCTTGTACAACAAACAATATCCACAATCTTGGGGCCAAGCTCACACAATGTATGCATGGTTAGAGCTAGCCTGTACAGGCCTGCTCTTTGTCACTTCTCATTTTTGCTTCATAACCAAGAAACTTGCCAAAAAGCCACAACTTGCATATCTGTTAGAACCAACTCTTGCAAGCATTTGAGACAAGTTTTGTGTATTTCCTTGAGACAAAAACACGAATTTTTGAACCCTCAAGTCTTCCAAAACACCAAATCACATTCTTCTTGCAAAACAGGGCACTCCCTGCAGTTTCACTCCCATCTCACAAGTTACTCGTGCGTTTTGCCCCAAACTTGTTCCAATACATTCCACATAACCTATCCAAGCTATCCCAATCACTGGCCACTGACTGTAACTCCATTTGCAAGCTTCATCATTTCTGTTTTCAGCTTGTGCAGGTTGAGTTCTACAAGCTTGCTCAAGCAAATCCAAAGCAAACTAGGCATTGGGGAAGGTCAGAGGAAGTTTAAGCAAGCTCCCAAGCACCTCAGGCCTCACTGAAAAGCTCCACCTTGCCATACTCATGTTCAACTGAAATAGGTATTTTGCAACTTCCTATCTCTCTATTTAGGAATCATTAGGCTTAGGTTTGCGAATAAAAAATGTAGTACTCATAGCCCTGAAGCTGTACATATGCTCAGTTTTCATTTAAGTTAAACGTGTTAAGAGAATTTGATTCATGAACTTCCTAAAAAAGTTAGGTTAGAATTTAGGGCCAGAGAAATTCTCTCTGGTCTTTGAGAGTTAGATCAAGTTTTTTTATATGGTTAGAATCGTGGTTTAATGCTCTACAAGTTTCATGTTTTGAGTTTTTGATTTCATGCAACGAATAGAGAGAACATGATTGGAGTTACAGGGCGCGCGTTTTTGTGTTTGACAAAGGTTGAAGATGAAGTCTGGGCTGGGCCTGGCCATTTCATGCTTTTTGCACCTCCAACTTTACTGATTACACCTCCCTTGGCCCATTTCTATTATTTTACATATTTTTGTATTTCTATTTTATTTTCTGACTTTTATTTATTTTTATAAACATTAAAATCACAAAAAATATTTTATTTAATTTTCACATTTTTATTTCATTTTTTTTTAAAATTTTTTCTAATATAAAAATAACTATTAGATAACATACTTTTGTTTTATTTAATAAAAACTTAAAAATAATACATAAAAATATTATACTTTTATTTTTATTATTTATACTTAAATAATATTTTTTCTAATATATTTTTATTTTGTATATATTTTATTTTATTTTATTGTACATGAATAATATAATTAATATATATTTACTTTCTTAAAGAAAATTAGGGTTTTTACCCTTAATAAAAATAATCTTTTAATTCTTTTTAATACATTAAATATTATATTTTTATACACATAAAAAATAAACACAAAAACATTTTTTTTTTGCATATTCATAATATTTTGCATATTTATTTAATTGACCATTTAAATACTTGCCTATTTATTTATTTGTACCATTTATTCAAGTTGGATGTAATAGTAAATATTAGGGTTTTAATTTCTTGCAAAATAATCTCCTATTCAAAAATTGTATCCCCCTCCCCATATCAATATTGTAATAATCGTAGATTTATTTTGCACATTTATAACTTCCAAATATGCCATGATAGAGATTAGGGTTTGTATGCAAAATCCAAAATCAAAACAAATAGTTTGACCTAATACAAGACCTAAATGCATGAAAATGACAACACCATACACACTTGCACCCCTAGGGTTTCATCTACTTGTTGCCTTGAAAATGGCCATGTTATGCATGTTGAGTATCTTGGCAAAACAAAAAAACAAAACAAAAGATCATAGTCCCTCGATGACGCTATCTTGGTTGCCTATACAAAAATGATCTAGCCCCTCAAAAGAATTTGCTAAGATACTTGGCAATATTGCTATCATGGTCAATACGATGACCCGCGCCTGTCCCGTTTAACATCCAAATACAAGGTTGTTTACCAAATGCAATGGTAAAACAACACTGTCAAAAGGGTTAAAAATGTGTAGGAAAGATCTTTGAGTAAAATAGGGTAGACAACTCATAGTTACTTGATCAAAGCTTGCAAAAAACATCCTTGCTATTTTCAAACACACATCACAACACAATTTCAAAACATTTCCCAAAACAAACTTTCAAACTTTCAAACTTTCAAACATTGAAAAATCTTTTCAAAAGACAATACACCTTTGTATACATTCAAACAAGAATCATTACAAAGGTTTTCACAACGGTGGCCTCTTTTCAAAACATTTTCAAAACCACACACAAAGCACCATTTCAAACAATTGAAAAGCAAAAGCAAGTGATCTAAACAAGTAACTAAGAGCCCATGGATAACCATGGATGAAAAGGGTGCTTGCACCTTCCCTTTTCATAATCTACCCCCCGAACCCAAGAAATCATCTCAAAGGTCTTTCCTGTGCTTTTTGACCTTTCCTTTGGATAAAATAAAAAGTCGGTGGCGACTCTTGCTAAACCGAAACATTTGCGAACACAAACGCAAAACCTCAAGTCAGTTCTCCCACCGCATCACAGAACTGGCGACTCTGCTGGGGATTAATCTAAAAGTGGGGTTACCTTAGGGTTTAGATCACCTTTGCATGCTTACCTTGTTTGCTTTGATTACTTTACAATTGGTTCTATTGTTTGGGCTTGAAATCCTCTATCCGGATTTGGGAAACATTCATAGGTAAATAGCAATACGTTGTGGAAAATGTGCGGGGTATACCGATATGGTTGAAGCAATAGCTATATTAGTGCGACATATTTGTGGGTACCGGTAGCCTTTGAGTCAATCAAAGAGAATCCGGGGCCGTTGAGTGATGTCATGAAGCACTAATGAACTTTTAGAACCTTTACTTGACCATCTTGGCCTTTTTAGGGGTAGTGAGATGACCGGCTTTGGTGCAGTCCGAAGTTGGTAGATACTCGATACTACACTCATTGAGGGTTATTTTCTTGGAATATTTTGGTCGCCAGTTAAGTGGCTAAATTGAAACAATGAACACAGAAAATAATCCAGTGATATTCAGCTCCTTAGAACCCGGTTACTATTTATAGGGCAGGTTGAGCCAACTAACTTCAAGAGGGTACTTACCTATGAAACCCCATGCAAGTCTGAAACTAGGAACTTTTGTGAATTGCTTGTACATATACTTGTGCATACATCATGAACATCATAAAGCATCATTTGCATCCACTAACCATTTCAAGGGTTTGGATCTTCATCTTTGTTCCTGTTTTGTAGGTAATGGAATCTCTTCGCAGGAAAACAATTCAAGTCAACCTTGTGAGAATCCCTCCTCAACTCAAGGAGCTTGTTTCCAAGGTTCTAGAGAATTCTCCCTTCAGTAAAAGACATGGTAGACTTCTCAACTTGGTCAACTCCAACATTGAAGAAGACATGGTGAAAGTTCTCTTCCATTTCTTTGACCCCCTACACCATTGCTTTACATTTCCTGATTACCAACTAGTGCCTACTTTGGAGGAATTTTCTCAACTCTTGAAGATTCCTATTCTCCACCAACTATCCTACAATAGTACAGAAAGAGAACCAAAGCCTGAAGATGTTGCCCAAGCCCTACACTTGCAACCATCTGATATCAAAGGTCATTGGGAAACTAGGAGTGGTGTCAAGGGTTTCTTGGCAAAGTTTCTGTTTGAGAAGGCACAAGACTGCTGGAATTCTCTAGATCTGCAAGCTTTTGAGGAGATTGTAGCACTTCTCATCTATGGGTTGGTCTTGTTCCCAAACCCTGATCAACTTATAGATGTGAATGCTGTCAAGATTTTCATATCTCGGAATCCTGTGCCTACATTGCTTGGGGATATCCTCTACTCATTTCACACACGAACAATGAGGAAAAGAGGTATTCTCATGTGTTGTACTCCTCTTCTAGCAAGGTGGTTTATTTCTCACCTTCCCCAGTCAGTCTTGAAGAATGAGCAAGACTTGAGGTGGTCATAACGGTTGATGACTCTTACACATTCTGATGTTCATTGGTGTTCCTGGTCCAGAGAAAATGTCATCATCATTGATCATTGTGGGGAATTCCCTAATGTCCCACTACTTGGCATTAGGGGAGGCATTACCTACAACCCCTGTTTGGCTCTGAGACAATTTGGGTATGCCCGAAGGGATGACCCTCATAACATGTTGATTCCAGACTTGGTTTTTGACTTCGACGATGACGCTCAAGGACTTCGACAAAGGTTTATCCGAGCTTGGAGGATGCCCAACAAGGTGGACAGTAAGACACTGAGACACAAGAATTCCACCCCCTTGAGCCTTACCTCAAGTGGGTAGGAACCCGCGCCCATAGTCTTATGATGCCTTACCCCTACATTTTGCCTATGATCAAAGAGCCTGTTATGGAAGGAGAGGTTCCATACACCCTCCTACATCCTGACATGCCAACATCATTGGAAGATTTGCAAAAGAGTTGGATACAACTCAAGGAAGAACGAAACACTTTTGAAGCCAGATTCTACGCCAGTGAGAAGAAGGTTTTGGAGCTTACCCGTCGACTCCATGAAGAGCAGGCTCTCAACAACTACATTGCGCCAAAGAGGATGCGCAACGTCTTTTTACATTAGAATTTTGTAATATTTTGCCCATGGGGCATTTATGTACTAACAAATTTCTTCTTATTAATATGACGTGCGTTCTTTTTTGTTTGCAACAAATTTGAATTTATGAATCCTTGAATGCATTACATGAATACTTATCATTCATCATATGCATAAACAGGTCTTCACACCAGGTTTCCTTATCTCCTGCTATTTATTTTAGCAAGATGGATATAGATCAGATGGTCAAAGATCTACAGGTGCAGAATTTGCAGTTCCAACAGCTACTCATGACCTTGGCAAAGGGTCAGGAGGAGCTCAAAGGTCCACTGGAAAAAGAAAAGGAGAAAAAGAAAAAGAAAAGAGTTGTTGTGGCCACTATGGGAAGAAGATTTGAGAACCAAGCTAGAAGAGTCCTGGATTTCCCCTCGACGTCTGATGAAGGGGTTGGTAAAGGAAAATGAGCTGCAGTGCCCTCCGAGTCTGAGGCTGAAGAAGAAGAAGAAGAGGATGAAGATTACTCTGAGCAACAGTACCCTCCTGCAGACGACAAGTATAAGAATCTGGAAGATCGACTGGAAGCCATGGAGGTACAAAGAGTACATGGGCTGGATTTCGAAGAACTAGGGTTGGTTGCTGGGATTATGATTCCCCCTAAATTCAAAGTTCCTACATTTGCTAAATACGATGGTTTGTCTTGTCCGAAGATGCATCTGCGGTCTTACGTCAGAAAGATCCAACCTCACTCTTCTGATAAGGATCTGTGGGTCCACTTTTTTCAAGATAGTTTGTCGGGTATGCAATTGGATTGGTTCTATCAACTTGAAAGATCTGATGTACATAACTGGGAGGATTTGGCTGCTGCCTTCTACCGACAATATCAATATAATGCAGATTTAGCACCTACTCGTACTCAATTACAGAGTATGGGTATGGTCTCTAATGAAGGCTTTAAGGAGTATGCCCAAAAGTGGTGGGACTTGGCTGGAAGGGTACAACCACCATTGTCTGAGAGAGAGCTTGTGGATATGTTTTTGGGGACCCTATCAGGTCCATTCTTTAATCACTTGATCGGGAGCTCATCTGCAGGGTTCACCGAATTAATTCTGACGGGTGAAAGAGTCGAGGCTGGCATTAAGAGCGGTAAATTTCAGAAGGATACATCTGCTTCCGCTGCTATCAAGAAAACCTTTCCAGCCAAGAAAGAGATCTCTGCTGTTTACTCCCAGAGGAATCAAGGAAGAATGGAGCGCCGACCAGCGGTAGGGGCTGTGATGATTCAGAATTCCACAGCTGATCAACCTCGAAACAGTCAACCCAGAGCTAATCAAGCCAGGGTGGAAAGGCCTGCACGACAATTCACCCGGATCAATATGACACCTGCTCAGGTTCTCCCTCATCTGTTAAAGTTAAACCTTACAAACTTGAAAGAGGCGCCGAAGAACCCAAATACCTCTTCTCCCTATTATCATTCAAATGCAATGTGTGCCTATCATTCGGACAATGTGGGGCACGACACCAACAACTGTTGGGCCCTCAAAAATAAGATCCAGGATTTAATAGATGCCAAGGAGGTGGAGTTTGACGCACCTGGAAAACCTAATGTGATATCCGCTCCAATGCCAAAACATGGTCATAATGTCCATGTTGTTGTAGAAGATCTTTATGTTACTACTGTTGATGACTTAATGACTCCGTCGCCAATGATCAAGATGAATCTGTTGAAAGCCGGGATTTTCCCGGGCTGTGAAAAAGATTGTTACTTTTGTTCGACCTTGCAATCCGACTGTTCGCTATTGAAGTCAGGCATCCAACGCCTGATGGATAATCAAGAATTCCTCTTCAAGAAAACTCCTGTTACTCCTGTTACTCCTGTTACTCCAATCAATGATGTTGCTATAATCACCATTTCCGACAATCTTTCTAAGGTCTCCAAAAGACCTATTATGATTACACCCGATCCAAAGTTTGTACCGCTGAAGATTACTATGCCGGGGCCTATCCCATACAAGTCCAACAAGACAATACCGTGGAATTATGGAGGAGAGATCTTCTACCACGGTGTTAAGCAGATCGAATCAGTTAAAGAAAGTGCCGATGAAGATACTCCTGACGTAGGAAATATTGCGGGGACAAGTAAGATCACCCGCAACGGAAGAATCTTCTCTCCGGAGATTGCTCCTCCAAGGGCAATCTTCGGACCCTCAAGTGCTCCTAAGGTTACTCCGGTGCCCGTCAACACATCTGTACGAACTCCAGTGATTAAGGAAATCATAGCTCCCGAAGCTGTACCCTCTATTGTTATTGCTGATAAAGGTTAGGGGATCCAAGAAGCGCCCGTCAGGACGAGGGCTCAGCCTTTGGTTATCCCCGAGACCACTCAAAAGGAAATGGAGGAGATTTTAAAAATAATTAATAAAAGCGACTATGATGTCGTAGAACAACTGGGGCAAACCCCTTCAAAAATCTCTATGCTGGCCTTGTTACTCTCCTCCGAAGCTCATGCCAAAGCCTTGATCAAATTCCTGAAGACGGCTCATGTGCCTCAAGAAACTTCTGCGGATCAGTTTCAATAGTGTGTAGCCAGCCTTACTGCCGACAATGGTCTTGGCTTCTCTGATGCCGATCTAACATGTAAAGGGAGAAAGCATAACGACGCCCTGCATGTCTCGGTGGAATGCAGAGGGACAACTCTTGCTCATGTTCTGGTTGATACCGGGTCGTCTTTAAATGTCTTGCCTAAAAAAGCATTGGACAGATTGGACTGTGAAGGTTTGACCTTAAAGCCCAGTAATATCATTGTAAGAGCCTTTGATGGTTCTAAGCGGATGGTCCACGGGGAGGTGGACATCCCAATTAAAGTGGGTACTGAAACTTTCCACTCCATATTTTATGTCATAGATATCCGTCCCTCCTACTTCTGCTTGTTAGGAAGACTATGGATTCATCATGTTGGGGCCGTTACGTCCACTCTGTATCAGAAGCTTAAGTACCCAGTCCAGGGGAAAATTGTGACAGTTTGTGGCGAGGAGGAGTATATGATAAGCCATCTAAATTCATTCCGCTATGTTGAATTAGATGGTGAATTCATTGAGACCCCCTTTCAGCACTTTGAAGAGGTTTTCCCTGAAGTTGCGGTAGCCAAGACAATGACTTATGTGCCCATCATTACCAGACCTGTGTCCCGGATGTCATCCCTTAAAGATGTGGAGGCTATGATCAAGGAAGGAGGAAGCACATTATGGGGTCAACTGCCAGATTTTCCTTTCAAGACAGATAAGTTCGGCTTGGGTTTCACTGCTGCTAGTCAGAAGGCTGTGCGTCGCTCCCAGGCTGGAGGACCTCCATTGAAAATCACTCATCATGGAGTTCATGCTTTAGAGGATGATGAAGAAGAAAACAATTTTGAAGACTGGATCTTTCCAACTATTGAAGGAGGACTGAACAACTGGGAGACGAAAGACTTAGTTCCCATTACTTTCATTAATTAGTAATTTATCTTTTGAACATTTTCCGTTGGTCTGTAATAATTTTAAAACAATTCGTACACTTTTTGCCTTGTGCCTTACCCGGGGCATATAGGTCCATTTGTAAGGGTTTTGATTCTTCATTTTCATATGCCATTTTTTAATAAATCATGGACGTTTTCATATATAAACTTTTGTGTTCATTTTCTTTCTTTTTACATTTTATTTGTTTAAAGGTGGATATCCCTTACACACACCCACACTCACAAAATGCAGGTACCCATCCACTCCGGATTCCATGGGTAACAATTCTGCTATGGCCTTCAGTGACTCTGAAGATCTGGTCAATCATGCCGAATACGAAGGTGATGAAGACTGTGAAGTGCCTGGAGAGTTGGCCAGACTTTTGCAACAGGAAGAAAGGGCTATTCTACCTCACGAGGAGTTGTTAGAGACTATCAACTTGGGAACAGAGGAATACAGAAAAGAGGTTAAAGTGGGTGCCAACCTGGAGCCAAGTGTAAAAAAGCGTTTAGTTCATCTGTTGAATGAATATGTTGAGATCTTCGCCTGGTCCTACGAAGACATGCCTGGACTAGATACATATATTGTGGTTCACCGTCTCCCTACAAGAGAAGACTGTCCACCAATCAAATAGAAAGTCCGCCGAATGAGGCCCGACATGTCTGAAAAGATCAAAGCTGAAGTGATGAAGTAGTTCAATGCTGGTTTTCTTGCTGTTACTTCCTATCTACAATGGGTTGCTAACATTGTGCCCGTGCCTAAGAAGGACGACAAAGTCAGAATGTGCGTGGATTACAGAGACTTAAATAGGGATAGCCCTAAAGATGACTTTCCATTACCACACATTGACATCTTGGTCGACAACACAGCTCAGCATAAGGTATTTTCTTTCATGGATGGATTTTCAGGGTAAAACCAGATCAAAATGGCCCCCGAAGACATGGAGAAGACTAGTTCTATTACGCAGTGGGGTACCTTCTGCTATAAAGTGATGCCATTCGGACTGAAGAATGCCGGGGCAACCTATTAGCGAGCCATGGTAGCTTTGTTTCATGACATGATACACCATGAGATTGAAGTCTATGTAGACGACATGATAGCACGTTTACAGACAGAAGAAGAACACCTCGACCATCTGCAAAAGCTGTTTGTCAGATTGAAGGAATATAAGCTCAGACTGAACCCTAGCAAGTGCACTTTCGGAGTCAGGTCCAGTAAACTTTTGGGATTCATCGTCAGTAACAAAGGCATCGAGGTTGATCCTGCCAAGGTCAAAGCTATACAAGAAATTCCTGCCCCTCGCACTGAGAAGGAGGTCATAGGTTTTTTGGGACGCCTAAACTACATTGCAAGGTTCATCTCTCACCTAACATCTACCTGTGAACCAATCTTCAAGTTGTTGAAGAAAGATCAGGTGGTTAAATGGAATGATGACTGTCAAGTTGATTTCGATAAGATCAAGGAGTATTTGCTGGAACCTCCTATCTTGATGCCACCCGTCAAAGGAAGGCCTTTAATCATGTATCTAATTGTCTTAGATAATTCAATGGGGTGCGTACTGGGCCAACATGACGAGTTTGGTCGAAAAGAGCATGCCATTTATTACCTTAGCAAAAAGTTTACCAAATGTGAGACTCACTACTCATTTCTCGAGAAAACTTGCTGCGCTTTGGTATGGGCTTCTCGCCGGCTAAGGCAGTATATGTTGACACATACCACTCAGCTGATTTCTAAAATGGATCCGATCAAATACATCTTCGAAAAGCCTGCTTTATCTGGAAGAATCGCTAGATGGCAAATGATACTGACTGAGTATGATATCTAGTACACAACCCAAAAAGCTATAAAGGGGAGTGTACTAGCCGATCATCAGGCCCATCAAGCTGTCGAAGATTACCAATCCATGAGGTTCGACTTTCCCGACGAGGATATCATGACTTTGAGCAACATTGAAGAAAACAGACCGTATGACGGACCTGAACAAGGATCTTGATGGACTCTGTACTTTGATGGTGCCTCCAACGCACTTGGAAACGGTATCGGCGCGGTACTTATCTCTCCAGAAGGTTGCCATACACCTTTCACTGCTAGAATCTGCTTCAGCTGCACCAACAACATGGCCGAGTATTAAGCTTGTATCTTTGGTCTCAAGGCTGCTATTGATTTGGGTATCAAATCTTTGATTGTATTTGGGGACTCAGCTTTGGTTATCAGTCAAATCAAAGGAGAGTGGGATACTAAACATCCAAACCTCATCCCTTACAAAGAACTAGTCTTGACATTGTTACCACACTTCGAGCAGATTACCTTCGAGCACTTCCCGCGAGAAGAGAATCAGCTAGCAGATGCGCTGGCTACAATGTCATCCATGTTTAAACTTAACTGGGATAATGAGGCACCTCAAATCACCATCGAACGGATGGACGAACCTGCATATTGTCACGAGATTAATACCGAAGAAGTAGTGGACCGACCATGGTTTCATGACATTAAAAGGTATCTCGAAGCACAAGAATACCCTGAAGGAGCTTCAGTCAACGACAAAAAATTCTTAAGGAGGTTCGCGGCCAAGTTCTTTCTGAGCAATGGTATCTTATACAAGCGCAATCTTGATTGTATCCTACTCCGTTGTGTGGACGAAGTTGAAGCTGAACAGATCATGGCTGAACTACATAATGGCACTTTTGACACCCACTCGAGCGGTCATACGATGGCTAAGAAGACTCTAAGGGCAGGCTACTACTGGTCTACCATGGAAACTGACTTTCATCAACATTCTCGTACTTGTCACAAATGCCAGATCTACGCGGACAAGGTATATATTCCTCCAGTTCCTCTCAATGTCTTAACGGCTCCTTGGCTATTCGCGTTGTGGGGAATCAACATGATTGGAGAGATCAAGCCTACAGCATCCAATGGGCACCGTTTCATCCTGGTGTCCATTGATTACTTTACCAAGTAGGTCAAAGCATCTTCCTTCGCCTCCGTTACAAAGAATGTGGTTGCTCGCTTCATCAAGCAGAACCTCATATGCTGGTATGGTATCCCCGACAGGATCATCACTGACAACGGTACAAATTTGAACAATACTATGATCACCGCTCTGTGCGAGCAGTTCAAGATTCAAAAGATGTCGAAGTTGCGAACAAAAATATCAAGAAGATCATTCAAAAGATGACAATCACCTACAAGGACTTGCATGAGATGTTACCATTTGCTCTGCACGTGTACCGTACCACGACACGCACTTCAACTAGGGAAACACCCTTTTCTTTGGTATACGGCATGGAAGCTGTTTTACCTATCGAGGTTCAGATTCCCTCCTTGAGAATCATGAAAGATGCTGGTTTGAGTGAAGACGATTGGATTCAGACCCGGCTTGATCAACTTAACTTGATTTCCGAAAAGCGACTTACTTCTGTTTTCCATGGTCAGGCGTATCAGAAACGTATGATCAAGGCCTTCAACAAGAAAGTCAAGAGACAAGTATATCAAGTCGGGGACCTTATAATCAAGCGAATCATCTTGCCGCAAAGTGATCCTAGAGGCAAATGGACTCCTACTTATGAAGGACCATTTGTGATCAAAAACATCTTTTCTGGTGGGGCAATGATCTTGACCACCATGGACGACGATGACCTACCGCACCCTGCGAACGCAGACATAGTCAAAAGATACTACGCATAAACGACCCGACAAGTTGAAAACCCGAAAGGGCGACTTGGGCAAAAATGGGCATCCCGGTGAATCAAAAACCCGAAAGGGTGGTTCAGGCAAAAGTTAGGGATAAATAAAAAAATCTGTACACCTGGCAAGTTGAAAACTCGAAAGGGAGACTTGGGCAAAAAAGGGTTTCCCGGTGGATCAAAAACCCGAAAGGGCGGTCCAGGAAAAAGTTAGGGAATTAAAGCGTATGACTATGTCTCGTCGGATCACTTTAAGGACAATCTCTTCACGGATAAGCTCCAAGCTTCTGATCAATCCAATCAGCTGCGGACGAAGCAACGAATGGACAAGATACTCAGAGTTACGAAGGCTATAACATAATGGGAACCCCATGGAATTGTTACACATAGTCATCTTTATTTGTATAAATTTTTCTCAATTTTATGACAACATTATCTTACTAGGATGTCTGTCTCCTTTGTACAAAATACTTACACAAAGTTAATACAAAGATACTTCAAAGTGCAGAAAATTATTTACCTTTCCTTTCTTTTTTACGCTTATGTTTTATTTGAAAACGTCCAATGATTTATTAAATGAGCATATGCATTTGAATATAATCACTACTTACAAATAAAACAAAATGAGAAAGAATAATTACTGACAAATTGAAAGTATGGGAAAATGTCTTTGGGCTATTCCAGGAGAAATCCTCAGCAAAGCTAAAGCCTTGAAATAAAATCCCCATCAGAACTAAGTTTCCAAACTCCCAATCCTCAGCAGAGCCAGAAAAAATTTGAACTATAAACCCTCAGTGAAGATAAAACTTTCTTCCCCAACGGAGTCCAAAACTTCAACCCTTAAACCCCGGTGGAAGACCATCCAGTTTCTTCCAATTCCCCGAAGATTTGTCTTAAAATCAGAAGATTCCCCTGCAAGTTATCTTAGAAACCATAGAATAGCTTCAGATAATTCCTTAGAGTGTTGGCTTACAACCCAAGCTCTTGAAAACTCTTCACAGAATAAGCATTTTCCCCACAGAGTTATTTCCCAGCAGATCAAAGATTCTCGGTCTCATTTCTCCAGTTGAAGCCTCCCAGGTTTTAATTCCCCAGTGGAGATCGTCAGAGTTTTCCTTATTCCCCAGGAAAGTCATGAAGGATTCTCACATCTCCCCACAGAAGTTGTCAAAGTTCTTGTTAATCCCCACAAGTTGCCCAAGATTTTCTATCTTCAACAGTGGTCCAAGGATTTCTCATTCTCAGCAATTAAAGATTCTGAATATCCAGCAGCGGTCAAGGGTTTATTTTCCCTGACAGCAGTCAAAGATTTCATTATCTCCAGCTATCAAGGATTTATTTTCCTCAGCAAGACAGCTAATCAGCTTACATGCGCATCCATTACATTCATATATATATATCGTAAAACATATTTTATTGCATCATACATGTCATGCAACATAACTTTGTGTTTAGCTAACATTTTACCCTTTTCAGGATAAGATTAAAATCTACCTTTAACAAGTGTTCAAAGATTTCAGATACATTACGAATATACTCCAAGACATGGAAGTCATTCTGCTACTCATTCAGATCTCTTATTTCAGATATAGTGTGGATACACCCCAGATACGGAAGTCATTCTACTACTCATTCAGACTTCAGCAATCAGATACAGACTAGATACGCTCCAGACACGGAAGCCATTCTATTTCTCATTCAGATTCAACTATCAACTTCAAGTTCAGATACACTCCAAACATGGAAGTCATTCTGTCACTTATTCAGATCCCAGTTACAGTACGGATACACTCCAGACACGGAAGTCTTTCTGCTACTCATATAGATCTCAATTTCAGATACAGTCCAGATACGCACCAGACACGGTTGCCATTCTGTTACTCATTCAGAATTTATCCCCAGCCCAGAGATGCTCCATACACAGATGTTTCTCTGTCGCCCATTCAGAATTCAGATACAATACAGATACACTCCAGACACGACAGTCATTCTGATATTCATTCAAGAATCAAATACAGTTACAACTTGGATACACTCCAGACATGGACGCCATTCTTTTGCTCATACGAATCCAATCTCCAGATACAACTCAGATACGTTCCAGATACGGATACCAATCTGGTGTTCATTCTCCTGATTTTCAACAAATAAGTCTTGGATGGCATCTTTAAGCCCATCTCCAACAATATTCTACCATCTTCAAATGGCATCTTCAAGCCCATTCCCTCAGTTACATTTTGACGAGTGCAAATTTATGGGCACTCTAGTGTCCAATCATCTTTTACCTTCGAGTCACGAAAGGCAAACTCGCCAATCTAACTCTTCAGGTTCAAGAAGATTGAACAGGGGAAGCTGTTGTACCCCAAAACTTTCCCTCTCATTTTATCAAGATTTCCCCTCACAAGACTCTTTGAACTCCAGACAGGATTAGGGTTTTGCTCTGCTCAAGACATCTCCTTGCACTGATGACCTAAATTAGGGTTTGAGTTTGCACAAGGATTTTTGGACTTCCAATGCTCAAAGTTACTTTCATACTTCATTTTGGACTTATAAGATTGCCTCTACCAAGTTTCAAGCTTTGAATCAAATTTTTGCCCAGTCAATTGGACAGTTGACCTAGAAATCAGCTGTATTAGGGAAAAAGTCAACTATGGCCAATTTACAGTCAAACCTAACAATTTTTGATCCACATCAACATTATAGACTCATATGAACCATTTGATCAAGTTTGGACCACAACTCCTCAAGAAATTTGATCAGATCATCAAAAGGGCAAAATGGTCATTTTTAGGGTTTTGACTGCACAAGGGAAATTTCTGATTTTTCACCTAGCCAATGGCAAATTTGTTTCAAGCATGGATTAAAGGACTCAGTGGAATCATCTTGACCTATTCATAAGGTTCAAAAGATCTCAAATGCATTGGATTGACAGATGAATTTTTCAGTCAACTGATCAAAATTTGACTGTACACTGAAAAGTCAAACTTTGACTTTTTGGTCAAAATCAAGTGCCAAGGGTTATTTTTCATCAATATGTGTCAAAACATGAAACTTGTTCATCAAGAAACCTAATTTTGCAAATTAGGGTTTAAAATTGAAAATTTTCATAACTTAGAATTTTTCTAAGTTATGAAACTTTCTTATTTTTCCCCAACTTTGCCCAACATTTTCACCATGATGCAATTGGATTCAAACAAAACTTCCAACATGAAAGTTGTAGTACTCCACAAAGTCTACAACTTTGATTCATAAAGTTTTCCAAAAAGAAGCTTGGATCTCAAGTTATGATTTTTGTAACAAGGGTCCATGAAACTTTTAACTTAGTGAAATTTTGCCCTAGTTTAGGCAAGATTTTGACCTATCTTCATGGCCATTTTTAGCCTAGTTCCACTTGGAGTCTCAAAATGAATTTCAAATATGGACTGTAGAGCATGTTACACGCTTTCCAAAATGTCCAAGAACTCTCCAAAATCATTTGTGGTTAGGGAGAATCGAAGGTTTGAATTTGGCAAAAACTCACTTTTGATCCATGGCATTTTCATATTGATACAAGTTGCAACTTCCATCCAGCATTGTTTGTAATTGATTACAGGTCCCTAAACCCTTCCATACTCAATATTTAAATGCAAATACGTTGGTTTGAGGCTTTGTTCTGATCATGGGAGGATTACACAAGAGATTAATCCATAAATAGCAAAAAGGCAACATTGCCATTTTTGTCAAAATTGCTTTATGTCAAATTGCATTCTTGAGCCTTGAACCAAATCTTGTACAAAAAATAATATCCACATTCTTGGGGCCAAGTTCACACAATTTGTGCAGGGTTAGAGCTAGCCTGTACATGCCTGCTCTTTGTCACTTCTCATTTTTGCTTCATAACCAAGAAACTTGCCAAAAAGCCACAACTTGCATATCTGTTAGAACCAACTCTTACAAGCATTTGAGACAAGTTTTGTGCATTACCTTGAGCTAAAAACACGAATTGTTGAACCCTTAAGTCTTCCAAAACACCAAATCACACTCTTCTTGCAAAACAGGGCACTCCCTGTAGTTTCACTCCCATCTCACAAGTTACTCGTGCGTTTTGCCCCAAACTTGTTCCAATACATTCCATATAACCTATCTAAGCTATCCCAATCATTGGCCACTGACTGTATCTCCATTTGCAAACTTCACCATTTCTGTTTTCAGCTTGTGCAGGTTGAGTTCTACAAGCTTGCTCAAGCAAATCCAAAGCAAGCTAGGCATTAGGGAAGGTCAGAGGAAGTTCAAGCAAGCTCCCAAGCACCTCAGGCCTCACTGAAAAGCTCCACATTACCATACTCGTGTTCAAATGAAACAGGTATTTTGCAACTTCCTATCTCTCTATTTAGGAATCATTAGGCTTAGGTTTGTGAATAAAAAATGTAGTACTCATAGCCCTGAAGCTATACATATGCTCAGTTTTCATTTAAGTTAAACGTGTTAAGAGAATTTGATTCATGTACTTCTTGAAAAAGTTAGGTTAGAATTTAGGGCTAGAGAAATTCTCTCTGGTCTTTGAGAGTTAGATCAAGTTTTTTATATGGTTAGAATCGTGGTTTAATGCTCTACAAGTTTCATGTTTTGAGTTTTTGATTTCATGCAACGAATAGAGAGAACAGGATTGGAGTTACAGGGCGCGTGTTTTTGTGTTTAACAAAGGTTGAAGATGAAGTCTGGGCTAGGCCTGGCCATTTCATGCTTTTTGCACCTCCAACTTTACTGATTACACCTCCCTTGGCCCATTTCTATTATTTTACATATTTTTGTATTTCTATTTTATTTTCTGACTTTTATTTATTTTTATAAACATTAAAATCACCAAAAATATTTTATTTAATTTTCACATTTTTATTTAATTTTTTTTATTTTTTCTAATATAAAAATAACTATTAGATAGCATACTTTTGTTTTATTTAATAAAAACTTAAAAATAATACATAAAAATATTATACTTTTATTTTATTATTTATACTTAAATAATATATTTTCTAATATATTTTTATTTTGTATATATTTTATTTTATTTTATTGTACATGAATAATATAATTAATATATATTTACTTTCTTAAAGAAAATTAGGGTTTTTACCCTTAATAAAAATAATCTTTTAATTCTTTTTAATACATTAAATATTTTATTTTTATACACATAAAAAATAAACACAAAAACATTTTTTTTGCATATTCATAATATTTTGCATATTTATTTAATTGACCATTTAAATACTTGCCTATTTATTTATTTGTACCATTTATTCAATTTGGATGTAATAGTAAATAAATTTCTTGCAAAATAATCCCCTATTCAAAAATTGTACCCCCTCCCCATATCAATGTTGTAATAGTCGTAGATTTATTTTGCGCATTTATAACTTCCAAATATGCCATGATAGAGATTAGGGTTTGTATGCAAAATCCAAAATCAAAACAAATAGTTTGACCTAATACAAGACCTAAATGCATGAAAATGACAACACCACACACACTTGCACCTCTAGGGTTTCATCCACTTGTTGCCTTGAAAATGGCCATGTTATGCATGTTGAGTATCTTGGCAAAACAAAAAAACAAAACAAAAGATCATAGTCCCTCGATGATGCTATCTTGGTTGCCTATACAAAAATGATCTAGCCCCTCAAAAGAATTTGCTAAGATACTTGGCAATATTGCTATCATGGTCAATACGATGACCCGCGCCTGTCCCGTTTAACATCCAAATACAAGGTTGTTTACCAAATGCAATGGTAAAACAACATTGTCCAAAGGGTTAAAAATGTGTATGAAAAATCTTTGAGTAAAATAGGGTAGACAACTCTTAGTTACTTGATCAAAGCTTGCAAAAAACATCTTTGCTATTTTCAAACACACATCACAACACAATTTCAAAACATTTACCAAAACAAACTTTCAAACTTTCAAACTTTCAAACATTGAAAAATATTTTCAAAAGACAATACACCTTTGTATACATTCAAACAAGAATCATTACAAAGGTTGCCACAACGATGGCCTCTTTTCAAAACATTTTCAAAACCACACACAAAGCACCATTTCAAACAATTGAAAAGCAAAAGCAAATGATCTAAACAAGTAACTAAGAGCCCATGGATAACCATGGATGAAAAGGGTGCTTTCACCTTCCCTTTTCATAATCTACCCCCCAAACCCAAGAAAACATCTCAAAGGTCTTTCCTGTGCTTTTTGACCTTTCCTTTGGATAAAATAAAAAGTTGGTGGTGACTCTTGCTAAACCGAAATATTTGCAAACACAAATGCAAAACCTCAAGTCAGTTCTCCCACCGCATCACAATGGGCATTTTAGAAAATACCCTCGATAAAAGATCGTAGTCCCTCGATGACCCTCAATGTTGCCTTCGATAAACTATTTAGTCCCTATACGAAATTGCTAAAACGTCTCATAGGTTACCTTCTATGACTATACAAACGACCCACGGCAGTCCCTTCACATCCAACGATAGGGCTTCTTACCAAATCAATTGTAAGATAGCATCATCTAAAGGAGGAGGAAAAGAACATTAGACCTTTTGAGTAGGTAGGATGCTCGTAGTTGCTTGTTTGCTCACAACTAAAAAACTATTTTCACAACAACACTTTCAATTCAAACATTTTCAAAAGTCAAAGCTCTTTGTACACATTCTTATAGAAACGAGAATCATTACAAAGGCACTTTTCAAAATCACTTTCAAAAACATCATCCACAACAAACATCTCTTTGAAATGTTTTCAAAACCGACACTTTGTACGCATTCTAATAGAGACGAGAATCATTACAGAGACGTTTTCAAAATATTTTCAAACCCACACCACAAAGCACATTTTTAAGCAAAAGCAAGTGATCTAGCAAGCAACTAAGAGCTCGTAGATAACTACAGATGAAAAGGGTGCTAACACCTTCCCTTTTTATAACCAACCCCTCGAACTCAAGAAAAAATCTCAAAAGGTCTTTCCTGTTCTTTTCACCCTTTCTTTTATTGGATAAAAGAAAAGTCGGTGGCGACTCTTGCTATCCGCAACAATTGCAATCAAATGCAAAACAACCAATTCAGTTCTCCCACCGTATTACAGGCGCTAATTTAGAAGAAAGCGTCAAGAGAAGATTGGTCCAGATGTTGCACGACTATGTTGAGGTGTTCGCTTGGTCATATGAAGATATGCCGGGACTTGATACTGATATCGTAGTTCATCGTCTGCCAGTAAAAGAAGGTTATCCTCTAGTCAAGAAAAAGGTTCGACGTATGCGGCCAGATATGTCCGAGAAAATAAAAGCCGAGGTAATGAAACAGTTCAATACAGGTTTCCTGGAAGTGATGTCATATCCTTAGTGGGTTGAAAATATGGTCCCGGTACCGAAGAAAGATGGAAAAGTTTGTATGTGTGTAGACTATAGGGATTTGAATAGGGCAAGCCCCAAATACGATTTCCCATTACCACACATCGACATCTTGGTTGATAATACTGCTCAACACAAAGTTTTCTCCTTCATGGATGGCTTCTCCGATTATAACCAGATCAAAATGGTGCCTGAAGACATGGAGAAAACCACTTTTGTCACACAGTGGGGCACCTTGTGTTATAAGGCCATGCCTTTTGGTTTGAAGAATGCAAACGCAACCTATCAACGGGCTATGGTAGCTCTATTTCATGACATGATCCATCATGATATAGAAGTATACGTTGATGATATGATTGCAAGGTCGTAAACTAAGGAGGAACACCTTTATCATTTACACAAGCTATTTGAAAGGTTGAAGAAACACAAGTTGAGGCTAAATCTCAACAAGTGCACCTTCGGGGTGAGGTCTGGAAAACTCATAGGGTTTACCGTCAGTGGGAAAGGTATTGAGGTTGATCCTGCAAAAGTTAAAGCCATACAAGAAATTCCAGCTCCTTGTATCGAGAAGGAAGTCAGAGGCTTCTTAGGTCGACTCAACTACATTGCCCGATTCATATCTCACTTAACTGCTACTTGTGAGCCAATCTTTAAACTGCTGAAGAAAGATCAAGTAGTCAGATGGAATAACGACTGCCAAACAGCTTTTGACAAGATCAAAGAGTATTTACAAGAACCTCCACTCCTAATGCCTCCAGTTGAAGGAAGACCTCTGACTATGTACTTGACTGTATTAGAGAATTCAATGGGGTGTGTTGGGCCAACATGATGAGTCTGGCCGAAAAGAGCATGCAATATACTACAGTAACAAAAGGTTTACCGACTGTGAAACTAGATATTCACTGCTCGAGAAAACTTACTGCACTTTGGCATGGGCTTCTCTCCGACTAAGACAATATATGTTGACTCACACAACTTTATTAATTTCTAAGATGGATCCCATCAAGTATATCTCCGAGAAGCCAACTCTCTCCGCACGAATAGCCAGATGGAAAATGATTTTCACTGAATACGACATCCAATATACTACACAAAAATAAATCAAAGGAAGTGTACTGGCAGATCATTTGGCCTATTAAGCTGTTGATGATGACCAATCCATGAACTTTAAATTCCAGGATGATAACATCATGATAGTGACAGACTGTGAAGAACCTGGACCATATGAAGGACTTGAGCAAGGATCCCGATGGACTATGGTTTTTAATGGAGCTTCCAATGCATTGCAAACAAAATCGGTACTGTAATCATTTCTCCTGAAGGGTGTCATACCCCTTTTACTGCTAGACTCTATTTTAACTGTACAAATAACATGGCTGAGTATGAAGCGTGTGTGATACAGTGGGAGAACTGACTTGAGGTTTTGCGTTTGTATTTGCACTTGTTCGGTTTAGCAAGAGTCGCCACCGACTTTTTATTTTATCCTAAAGGAAAGGTTAAAAAAGCACATGAAAAACCTTTGAGATGTTTTCGTGGGTTCGGGGGGTAGATTATAGAAAGGGAAGGTATTAGCACCCTTTCTATCCATGGTTATCCATGGGCTCTTAGTTACTCGTTTTAGATCACTTGCCTTTGATTTTCAATTGCTTGAAATGGTGCTTTCAATTGTTTGAAATGGTGCTTTGTGTGTGTGGTTTTGAAAATGTTTTGAAAAAGATGCCTTGTCTAGGCAACCCTTGTAATAATTCTTTACTCGAATGTTTTACAAAAGGTGCTTGTCTTTTTGAAAAGATGTTTCAAGGTTTTGAAAGTTGTTTTGAAAGTTGTGTTTGTGAAGTGTGTTTTGAAAGTAGGCAAGGTTTTGCAAGTTTGATCAAGTAACTAAGAGTTGTCTACCCCTAAATTTACTCAAAGATTCTTTCTATGTTTTAACCCTTTTAACAGTATTGTTCCACCATTGTATTTTGGTGGACAATCTTGTGTTAGGATGTTAACGGGACAGGCGCGGGTCATCGTATAGACCATGAATGCAATGGTGCCTAGTGTCTTTGGAAATTTTATTGAAGGGGCTATGATCATTTTATTTAGGCAACTTCGAAAGCGTCATCGAGGGACTATGATCATTTGATTTGTTTTTGTTTTGCCAAAGAAACTCAACATGCAACATGGCCCATTTTGGAAGGCAACAAGCGTGATTACCCTAGGGGTCCAAGTGTGAATTGTGTATTGATTGTCATGCATTTATCTTGTATTAGGTTATCTAGCAGTTGATTTTGAATCTTCGCATACAAACCCTAATTACTATACAGTATATAGAAAGCGATAAATTGTGGGAATTTAAAGTCTACGCTATTACAAATAAGTATCCGAGAATGGGGGTACAAATATTTACAAATGGGGATGAGTCTTATTAGGATAGTAGTGTCCAAATAATATTTACAACCAAATCGAATCGCATTCTCAATATTAATGTAGCAATGTACAAGAATAAAAAGCAATGTATCAAAAGTATTTGTGAAAGTGTATGTGATTATTTACAAGTGATGCAAGATGTTAACTTAATGCGAAATTAAGTAAGTATTTATTCTTTTTGTGCTTTTGTTAATATATACAAACAAAAATATTTAATAAAAGAAAAGAAAAATGTTTTAAGTTTTAGAGAAAATTAACATTTATACATTTTTAGTTAATGTTATATAAACAAAAGGGTTTTAAAGAAAAATATTTAATTCAAAACAAACTAATTATTTATGTATCTTTTAATGTTTTATATACAAGAAAAATATTTAACTCAAAATTCTATTCTTATGCATTTTTAATTATACTAACTATAATAAAAAGTAATTAAGAAAGTTTTATATAAAAAAGAGTTAATGTATTATTTTATTTACAAAAAAAGGTTAAGTTATATAAAAAGAAAATAAAGGGATAAAATAAAAAAGGATTGATTTAAGAGTATAAAAAAAAATAAAAAAAAGGTTGAATGGGCCTTAGAGGGGAATTTGTACTTGGCCCAAAACAAAATTTGAAAAGATAATCAGAAGGGGGGGTATGCGCACTGAATCAGTTGGGCTTAGGCATGTTGATGGGGCGAACCGGCCCAATGGTATTTTACAACTTTTGTTTAGGTTTTGAACGAGTGTGTCTCAGAACTAGGGTTACACTTTGGCCTAGAACGGCGCCGCTTCCACCTTTGTCCTCTTCGTCTCTTCTTCGCTCGAACCATGGATTCTGAACAAAATTCCTCTTCGCCTATGGCCACCCAGCGCCACCGTCCATCACCTCCTCGCGTTTGTTCAAACAGTGATAAAAAGAAAGGTAAAGATTTCTGTTCTTTCAATTTTTTAGGGTTTCAGATTTCCATTCTTGCATGTTTTACTTTTGTGATCTGATTTTTGATTATCATTGTTTTTTGTGTGAGGCGTGAAAAGAAAAGGAAGAGTTTTCTACCTTTGTTGGCTTTTGGAGATGGAGGAGTGGATAAATGGACTGGAGGCGATTTAGGCGGCCGAAGGCGAGGGAGTATGATGCTGTGCTAGCTTTGTGGCATTCCCTGGTATTTGTATCTTGTTCTCCTCTGTGGTTTTATGATGATGTTTTTCTGAAAGCCCTAGATTGTTCACTTCTGCATCTTTTTCCTCTCTTTTGCTTGCTTGCTTCTGGATATTAATGATGATAGCTCTGAGATATCTTGTTGGTTTGAATGCTTCAGTGTTTGATTTCTGGATGCTTGAATGCTTGCCTATTTGCTATTGACTTTTTTCCTCTTCCTTCTTATCAATGATGTTTGTTCTGAGATAGTTTCAATATTGCTTTTCCTCTCTTTGGCATTTGAGAACTTTGTTGGTTATTTTGGTTTTGATTTGTGGGGGTTTTTCTGGCTTGAAGACAGTTTGACAGGTTATGTTGTGATATGCTGGTTTGAAAGCTTAAGGTTTAGGCTTCAGGCTTGTATGGCTTGAGGGTTTGAACAGGTTTATAGGCAGGAGGAAAGCTTGGGTTGCAGTTTTGCTTCAGACTTGTGTTACAGTTTGTAGCCTATGCAGGTTAAGGCTTGAGGTTACAGGCTTCTGTTTTTTTTTTATAGTTTGTGGTGAGCTTGGTTTCTTTGTGTTATGTGGTTCTGTGTTTGAAACAGGTTTGGCTTATTTGAGGTTTTTGACACCGTTTGGAGGATTTTGGCTTTGTGTTGTTTTTTTGTTATGTTGTTCTGCCTCCCTTTTTTTGTTCTGGTATATCTTGTTTATATCTTTAAGCCTCAAGCCTGCTGTACTATTAGCCTCTTCTCTCTCTCCTCCTCTCTCTATCAGAAAAAGCATTATTTATTGCTTACTGTACTATCTACTCTGAAAAAGGGTTGGCCTTGAAAATGATGATATTTTTGAATGTTGCTTGCATTGTATCTTTCCTATGCACATTCCAGATTTCCTGCATATCTCTTGTGTACTTTGTTGACAGCTTTATTGGCTTTTGATATCTTTGACAGTTTGACAACTTTGCACTTGGTTAGGCATTTTTCAGTTTGCATATGTGCAGTTCAGTTTGGACTTTGTAATTCAGTTTAGTTTCTTGCAGCTTGGTTGACATTTTTGTTGACACTTTGCAATTTGAAATTATGCAGCCTTGGGCATTTTGTTTAAATTTGCAGCCTTGTACATTTTTTTATATTTGCAAGCATATAAATTCTTTCCCTCTTTGTGAACCAAGAGTTTTCTTGTGATTTGCAGAGAGGGCAAACAAACTGATTCCGGCCAACTCTTTTAATGATGAGTTTTAAATATCTGTCTGCCTTTGATTTCATCTGTGTTGACTTCTCTTCTTTTTTTGTTTTTGCAGATGAAAGTCAGTTGAGCAATGGGGAACAGCAATAGAGGATGAAGACTTAGGAAAATTAGGATGCAATTTTATTTTACTTTTAATCATTGTAATAAATATTATTATAAATACTTGTAAACAATTACTGTATTTAAATAACACTTGTACAAATAATTAAAAATAAATAAAAGTCTTTTTATTGTCAGATATCTCTTTTATTTCAACTGTCTATTTGATTATTCAAGCTTTCTTGAATTAAAATAACTGGAAGTAAATCCAATTATTCTAACTTAGATAAAATAAATAATTAACAAACAGTGTAGCCTTGCAATCAATAATAACCTGGCGTCCCAATTAAACATAAGCAATGCACAGTTAATCAAACCAACTTCCATATACTTATCTCTTTACTGATTAAACCAAACACTGCAAATTTTCAACCAGAAGCCTCAGCTTCTAAACCAGAGGTTCAGGTTTCTTGAGAAACAAACTGAAATGTTGAGCAGGCGTCAAAGCGGTGTAACAGCCAATTAATACACTGTGGATTCAAATTCTTCTAAAAATGCGCGTGCAAACCCTAATTCTTGATTTATCGCCAAAGAAGCGCCTGCCTGATCAAATCCTGAGCCAAACTCAATCAAACCCTAATAATCTGCTTGAATTGATTCAAAATCAATGGAAACCCTAATTTTGTCTGACTGATGAGAAAAGTCTGTTTGACCGATTCTTAAGTCAGTCTGAAAAATCAGGAAAAGCCCGAAGTTGTGATTTCTTGTGGAAAAATAGGAGGGAAAATTTTTGGGTACAACAGTTTCCCCTGTTCAATCTTCTTGAACCTGAAGAGTTAGATTGGCAAGTTTGCCTTTCGCGACTCGAGGGTAAAAGGAGATTGAACACTAGAGTGCCCAAAAAAATTTGCACTCGGTGAAAGCGTAGTTGATGGAATGGGCTTAAAGATTCCATTTGGAGATGGGCTTAAAGATGCCATCTGGAGATGTGACAGAATCTTGTCTGAGGATGGGCTTAGATATGCCATCTGGAGATGTGACAGAATCTTGTCTGGGGATGGGCTTAGAGATGCCATCAGGAAATTGTTGGTAGGAGGATGGGCTTAGAGATGCCATCTGGAAATGTTTATTGAACTGTATGTTATTGGTGAGTGGGTGAGTATCAGACAGGTATCCATGTTTTGGAACATCTCTGAACTGGGGGTCTGAATAAGCAGTAGGTTGACATCCGTATCTGGAAGCATCCGTAAACTGTTTTCAGAAGTCTTGAAGTTGAATAAGCAATAGAGCAGCATCCGTTGTTGGGAAGCGTCCGTAAACTGTTTTCAAAAATTGAGTCTGAACAAGCGATAGATTAACCTCCGTGTTTGGAGAATCCGTAAACTGTTTTCAGAAATTGCATCTAAACAAGTGATAGATTAACCTCCGTGTTTGGAGAATCCGTAAACTGTTTTCAGAAGTCTTGAAGTTGAAAAGGAACCGGTGTAGGGTTTCCTGATGATGAGCCCATGTAAAACTGCATCTGAATGAATCTGGAATAAGTATCAGAATGTCGCCATGTCTGGGTCACATCTGTACTATCTCTGGAAGGGATCTGGAATAAGTATCAGAATGTCGCCATGTCTGGGTCACATCTGAACTATTTCTAGAAAGAATCTCGGAAGATGAAGACCTTTGTCTGTTGACTGATCTTTCCTGAAAAGGTAAAGAGTTAGTTGTATGCAATGTCATGATGCATGATGCAATGTATGTTATATCAATGTTTATGATATGAATGTGATGAATGTGCATGTAAGCTGATGAGCTGTCTTGCTGAGGATAGATGAATCCTGGATGGCTGGAGATAAAAGAATCTTGACTGCTGCCGGGGAAAATAAATCCTTGACTGCTGCAGGGGATTGAAAATCCTTTGATCATTGAAAATGAGAAGTTCTGGAACCGCTGTTGGGGGATCAGGAGCTTGGGTTGTATGCCAATCTACTGGGGATTCCTGTCTTGAGGAGATCTTCACTGGGGAATATCTGAATATCCTGAGAGGAACTGAGAATGAGAGTCTTCATTCTGCTTGGGGATTGATAGTTGGAAGTTTTAGCTCCGCTGGGGATTGTAAGAATCTTTTTGATTGCTGCAGGTATTGATCTGGGATAAATATCGGAATGTCGCCAAATCCGGGTCACATCTGAACTATCTCTAGAAGCAAATCTGGAATAAATTTCGGAATGTCGCCAAATCTGGATCACATCTGAACTATCTCTAGAAGGAACACTGGGAAGGTGTTGATCCTGATTTAGTTAAGGGTCAGAAATTGGGATTATACCAATCTTCTGTGGTGATGAGAATCTTCATTCTGTTAACGGTCAGAAACTGGGAGTATACCAATCTTCTGAGGTTTTAAGGATGAGAGTCTTCATTCTTGAGAGAAACAGATTTTTAGGAGCTTCAATTGTCCGTTATTCTATTGGTGGTTGTAACTTCCAGCAGGTGATGATGGAAATTTGATGACCTTGGTGATTACTACTCCAAAAGATGAAGGAATCTTTGATTACTACTCCAAAAGATGAAGGAACCTTGATGATTACTACTTCAAAAGATGAAGGAACCTTGATGATTACTACTTCAAAAGATGAAGGAACCTTGATGATTACTACTTCAAGAGATGAAGGAACCTTGACGATTACTACTTCAAAAGATGAAGGAACCTTGATTACTACTCCAAAAGATGAAGGAACCTTGATGATTACTACTTCAAAAGATGAAGGAACCTTGATGATTACTACTTCAAGAGATGAAGGAACCTTGACGATTACTACTTCAAAAGATGAAGGAACCTTGATTACTACTCCAAAAGATGAAGGAACCTTGATTACTACTCCAAAAGATAAAGGAACCTTGATTACTACTCCAAAAGATGAAGGAACCTTGATGATTACTACTTCAAAAGATGAAGGAACCTTGATTACTACTCCAAAAGATGAAGGAACCTTGATGATTACTACTTCAAAAGATGAAGGAACCTTGATTGGACTGTCCCAGGTTAATTGAATTTTGAAAGATTTTGTTGAAACCTTGATTGGACTGCCCCAGGTTAACTGAACTTTGAAAGATCTATTGAAACCTTGACTGGACTGCCCCAGGTTAACTGAACTTTGAAAGATCTGTTGAAACCTTGACTGGACTGCCCCAGGTTAACTGGATAGTGACATGTCATGCCCCTTGTTGATAGGAGATTTGTCAATGGAAGTGTCATCCTTCTTGAAGTGATTTTGCTCACTGAGAGAGTTTTCGTTCCTCCGAACATTCGCTGTATGAATTTCTTCGCTGTTTAAACAAATAACCATGTGCAAACAACGATATTCAAATAATGCAAAGTTTATGCTTGTCTCGAAGTTTTGAAAAATGCGTTTTTTAGCGGAAAACTTTTTATAAGACAAAATCAACACAAGATTTAGAGCAAAGCCTTACAGGAGTCAGGATACCTTTTGTAATAGTATGCTTTCGAACTAACCCATGCTTCAATTAGGACTTTTGAAGGGTTGTAACGTGGCTTGGTTCACGGTTTAAGAAACAAAGGACAAAGGCTCAAAGTATATTTGTACCCACCCGCTCTTCGTGATGTTCTTCAACCCTAAACTCAGTTAATCGTGCGTCATATTCTATTCGAATTTGGAATGAACTTTTTTGTGATGGTTCACACAAGTTGGATTTTGGAAGACAGTCATCATCTCCTTTTTCTTTTGCCACATTTTTCATGTTGTTGAGGATTTGTACTGACCTCGTTCTTTTGATTTGTTATCCCTAACTTTTGCCTGACTGTTCCTGTTTTCGAGATTACAGTCAGCGGGATGCCCTAGCTTTCTTTAGCCTCCTTTATAGGTTTTGGCTTGGTGGGCTTTTCTCTTTCGAGAGGTAATGACTGCCTATGAGATAAGGAATCATCACTGTCCTTTCGATTCCAGAGGAATATTTTTCTCTTTTTGATGTCGTTCATTGTATTACGAACTGAGAGTTTTGCGACTTCAATGCGCATCTTTTGAATTAACTGAGAGACTACCCTGCCCCAGGTTTAAATTAAAGGTTTCAATTTGTTTAGAACAGAAAACTCCTACTTCTTTGGCTCGAAGGGGTTGACTAGGGATTATCTTCCTTATAACTCCAGTGTTTGGGAATTGAAAGAAATGCCTGTACATCATCAGCAAGGTCTGTTCAGAAGCATACTGTATGAGAATATGGTATTGTTTCGTCATCCTCCCTCTAAAGGCTTGCAGCTTTTTATCGAGAGTTAAATATCATAAAGAATAGTGAAAACGAATGTATGAATTCAAGACAAACATATGCAATGCATTAATGAAATAGAGTTTGACATTAAAAGATAATTATTCGAATAACACAAGATTACAACTTGAAAATTCAAATGAAACAAAGACGCTCTCAATGATTTGGCATAGGAGCAGTGATCATGCTGGGGTCTCTGGAGGACCAAACTCAATCTCCTTGTCATCAATCAAATTCTGAATCTTGTACTTCAATGCCCAACAATCGTTAGTATCATGCCCGGGACTATCAGAATGATAAGCACATATTGCATTAGGATTGTAGTTAGGAGATGAAGTCTTGGGGTTTGGATGAGGCCCTATCAATGCAATCAGATTCATCTTCAACAAGTGTTGCAGTGCTTGAGACAGCGGCATGTTGATGTTAGTGAACTGTCTCTTAGGCTCGTCTGGCCTTCGTTGACTTCCCTTTGGCTGTTGTCGGCGTGACGTAGAACCAGAGATCAGGACTGCCCCTGCATGTTGATCATGACGACCCTTTTGATTAGCCACTGCATTGGACTCTTTCTTCCCATTATGGGGAATTTTCTGAGCATCAGAGAGTGTAGCTCCTTGGATTTTTCCACTTTTGATGTCAGCCTCGACCCTTTCGCCGGTCAGTATTAGCTCGATGAACCCAACTGAGGAGCTTCCAATTAAGTGATTGAAGAAAGGCCCTGTCAAAGTTCCCATGAAGATGGCAATCAACTCTCTGTCAGTTAAAGGGGGTTGCACCCTACCAGCCAGATCTCTCCACTTTTGAGCGTATCCTTTGAAGCTCTCGTCGGAACCCATGGTCATGTTCTGCAATTGCACGCGAGTTGGTGCAAGATCAACATTGTACTGATACTGCTCATAAAAAGCAACAGCTAAGTCCTTCCAGGTGTGGATGCGGGAATTCTCCAATTGATAGAACCACTCGAGTTGAGCCCCGACCAGGCTTTCTTGGAAGAAATGGATCCAAAGCTTTGGATCAGTTGTGTATGGTTGAATCTTGCGGACATAAGACTTTAGATGCATCTTAGGGCAAGAGACTTCATCATACAGGGCCAAGGTAGGGACTTTGAACTTTGGAGGGATGACCAATCCAGGAACCAAACCCATGTCTCCTAAATCCAAGCCAGGTATTTGTTGAACCTCCATAGCATTGAGGCGATCCTCCAACTATTTGTACTTGTCATCAGCGGGAGGATATTGTTCTTCGGAGTAACCAGCTTCATCAATCTCCAAATTATGGTCTTCTTCAAGAATGGCCCCTATGCTGGGTGGAGTTGAAAGGTCTTGGGTTTTAGGTCTTCTCCCCAAGTTCAGGATGCTCGTTGCCTTCTTGGACTTCTTCTTCTTGTCTTTGAGAAGGAGAGCTTTCAGATCCTCTTGCCCTTTTCCCATAGCCAGAAGCATTTGCTGGAATTGAGCGTTTTGAGCTTGGAGATCTTTCACCGTTTGTTCCATATCCATCTTACTGAAATAAACAGTAGGAAGATAAGGAGACCTGTATGGGAAACCTGTTATGCAATGATATGTATGATATATGTATGCAATGTTTTCAAGGATCTCTCGGGGTAAACACAAGAAAAATGTTAGAGGTTGAACTTCGATCTTTGATTGGAGAACTTTGCACTGGTGGATGTCTTTCCACAAGAATCAAGCTCACCATGTCAAGTGGGTCATAGCCCCTGATTCAAGTTGTTGCCCTTGATCTTTGATGGCATTTATTTAGAGTAAAAAACCTCTTGCCCCTAGGTAGACGTCTGGTTCAACGTGACCCTGCATCAACAGACCCTCGAGTTCCTTGAAATGGTTAGTAAAAAATGCCATGGTATGATGTCATGATGTTATATACATGTATGCAGAAGCAAGTAAGTGTATATATAGGTAATCATATTCACACAAAGCACACAAGTCCTTAGGTTTAAGCTTGCATGGGGTTCATAGGTAAGTACCCTCTTGAAGTTAGTTGGCTCATCCTGTCCTAAAATAGAAACCGGGTTCTAAGGAGCTCAATATCATTGGATTATTTTCTGTGTTCATTGTTTTGGTTTAGCCACTTAACTGGCGACCAAAATATTCCAAGAAAACAACCCTCAATGAGTGTAGTATCGAGTATCTACCAACTTCGGACTGCACCAAAGTCGGTCATCTCACTACCCCTAAAAAGGCTAAGATGGTCAAGTAAGGTTCTAAGAGTTCGTTAGTGCTTCATGACATCACTCAGCGGCCCCGTACTCTCCTTGATTGAACTCAAGGGTTACCGATACTCATAAATATGTCACACTAACATAGCTTACTGCTTCAACCATGTCGGTATACCCCGCACAGTTCCCTCACAATTTTATTGCTATTTACCTAAGGAGGTGCCCCAAATCCGGGTGTAGGATTTACAACAAACCCAAACAAGGACCCAAAAAGTAAAGCAATCAAGGCAATCAAAGCAAGTATGTAAAGGTGATCTAAAACCCTAAGGTAACCCCACTTTTAAATCTCTCCCCAGCAGAGTCGCCAGTTCTGTGATACGGTGGGAGAACTGACTTGAGGTTTTGCGTTTGTATTCGCACTTGTTCGGTTTAGCAAGAGTCGCCACCAACTTTTTATTTTATCCTAAAGGAAAGGTTAAAAAAGCACAGGAAAAACCTTTGAGATGTTTTCGTGGGTTCGGGGGGTAGATTATAGAAAGGGAAGGTATTAGCACCTTTTCTATCCATGGTTATCCATGGGCTCTTAGTTACTCGTTTTAGATCACTTGCCTTTGATTTTCAATTGCTTGAAATGGTGCTTTCAATTGTTTGAAATGGTGCTTTGTGTGTGTGGTTTTGAAAATGTTTTGAAAAATATGCCTTGTCTAGGCAACCCTTGTAACAATTCTTTACTCGAATGTTTTACAAAAGGTGCTTGTCTTTTTGAAAAGATGTTTCAAGGTTTTGAAAGTTGTTTTGAAATTTGTGTTTGTGAAGTGTGTTTTGAAAGTAGGCAAGGTTTTGCAAGTTTGATCAAGTAACTAAGAGTTGTCTACCCCTAAATTTACTCAAAGATTCTTTCTATGTTTTAACCCTTTTAACAGTATTGTTTCACCATTGTATTTTGGTGGACAATCTTGTGTTAGGATGTTAACGGGACAGGCGCGGGTCATCGTATAGACCATGAATGCAATGGTGCCAAGTGTCTTTGGCAATTTTCTTGAAGGGGCTATGATCATTTTATTTAGGCAACTTCGAAAGCGTCATCGAGGGACTATGATCATTTGATTTGTTTTTGTTTTGCCAAAGAAACTCAACATGCAACATGGCCCATTTTGGAAGGCAACAAGCGGGATTACCCTAGGGGTGCAAGTGTGAATTGTGTATTGATTGTCATGCATTTATCTTGTATTAGGTTATCTAGCGGTTGATTTTGAATCTTCGCATACAAACCCTAATTACTATACAGTATATAGAAAGCGATAACTTGCGGGAAATTAAAGTCTACGCTATTACAAATAAGTATCCGGGAATGGGGGTACAAATATTTACAAATGGGGATGAGTCTTATCAGGATAGTAGTGTCCAAATAATATTTACAACAAAATCGAATCGCATTCTCAATATCAATGTAGCAATGTACAAGAATAAAAAGCAATGTATCAAAAGTATTTGTGAAAGTGTATGTGATTATTTACAAGTGATGCAAGATGTTAACTTAATGCGAAATTAAGTAAGTATTTATTCTTTTTGTGCTTTTGTTAATATGTACAAACAAAAATATTTAATAAAAGAAAAGAAAAATGTTTTAAGTTTTAGAGAAAATTAACATTTATACATTTTTAGTTAATGTTATATAAACAAAAGGGTTTTAAAGAAAAATATTTAATTCAAAACAAACTAATTATTTATGTATCTTTTAATGTTTTATATACAAGAAAAATATTTAACTCAAAATTCTATTCTTATGCATTTTTAATTATACTAACTATAATAAAAAGTAATTAAGAAAGTTTTATATAAAAAAGAGTTAATGTATTATTTTATTTACAAAAAAAGGTTAAGTTATATAAAAAGAAAATAAAGGGATAAAATAAAAAAGGATTGATTTAAGAGTATAAAAAAAAATAAAAAAGGTTGAATGGGCCTTAGAGGGGAATTTGTACTTGGCCCAAAACAAAATTTGAAAAGATAATCAGAAGGGGGGGTATGCGCACTGAATCAGTTGGGCTTAGGCATGTTGATGGGGCGAACCGGCCCAATGGTATTTTACAACTTTTGTTTAGGGTTTGAACGAGTGTGTCTCAGAACTAGGGTTACACTTTGGCCTAGAACGGCGCCGCTTCCACCTTTGTCCTCTTCGTCTCTTCTTCGCTCGAACCATGGATTATGAACAAAATTCCTCTTTGCCTATGGCCACCCAGCGCCACCGTCCATCACCTCCTCGCGTTTGTTCAAACAGTGATAAAAAGAAAGGTATAGATTTCTGTTCTTTCAATTTTTTAGGGTTTCAGATTTCCATTCTTGCATGTTTTACTTTTGTGTTCTGATTTTTTATTATCGTTATTTTCTATGTGAGGCGTGAAAAGAAAAGGAAGAGTTTTCTACCTTTGTTGGCTTTTGGAGACGGAGGATTGGAGAAATGGACTGGAGGCGCTTTAGGCGGCCGAAGGTGAGGGAGTATGATGCTGTGCTAGCTTTGTGGCCTTCCCTGGTATTTGTATCTTGTTCTCCTCTGTGGTTTTATGATGATGTTTTTCTGAAAGCCCTAGATTGTTCACTTCTGCATCTTTTTCCTCTCTTTTGCTTGCTTGCTTCTGGATATTAATGATGATAGCTCTGAGATATCTTGTTGGTTTGAATGCTTCAGTGTTTGATTTTTGGCTACTTGAATGCTTGCCTATTTGCTATTGACTTTTTTCCTCTTCCTTCTTATCAATGATGATTGTTCTGAGATAGTTTCAATATTGCTTTTCCTCTCTTTGGCATTTGAGAACTTTGTTGGTTATTTTGGTTTTGATTTGTGGGGGTTTTTCTGGCTTGAAGACAGTTTGACAGGTTATGTTGTGATATGCTGGTTTGAAAGCTTAAGGTTTAGGCTTCAGGCTTGTATGGCTTGAGGGTTTGAACAGGTTTACAGGCAGGAGGCAAGCTTGGGTTGCAGTTTTGCTTCAGACTTGTGTTACAGTTTGTAGCCTATGCAGGTTAAGGCTTGAGGTTACAGGCTTCTGTTTTTTGTTACAGTTTGTGGTGAGCTTGGTTTCTTTGTGTTATGTGGTTCTGTGTTTGAAACAGGTTTGGCTTGTTTGAGGTTTTTGACACCGTTTGGAGGATTTTGGCTTTGTGTTGTTTTTTTGTTATGTTGTTCTGCCTCCCTTTTTTTTTGTTCTGGTATATCTTGTTTATATCTTTAAGCCTCAAGCCTGCTGTACTGTACGCCTCTTCTCTCTCTCCTCCTCTCTCTATCAGAAAAAGCATTGTTTATTGCTTACTGTACTATCTACTCTGAAAAAGGGTTGGCCTTGAAAATGATGATATTTTTGAATGTTGCTTGCATTGTATCTTTCCTCTGCACATTCCAGATTTCCTGCATATCTCTTGTGTACTTTGTTGACAGCTTTATTGGCTTTTGATATCTTTGACAGTTTGACAGTTTTGCACTTGGTTAGGCATTTTTTAGTTTGCATATGTGCAGTTCAGTTTGGACTTTGTAATTCAATTTAGTTTCTTGCAGCTTGGTTGACATTTTTGTTGACACTTTGCAATTTGAAATTATGCAGCCTTGGGCATTTTGTTTAAATTTGCAGCCTTATACATTTTTTTATATTTGCAAGCATATAAATTCTTTCCCTCTTTGTGAACCAAGAGTTTTCTTGTGATTTGCAGAGAGGGCAAACAAACTGATTCTGGCCAACTCTTTTAATGATGAGTTTTAAATATCTGTCTGCCTTTGATTTCATCTGTGTTGACTTCTCTTCTTTTTTTGTTTTTGCAGATGAAAGTCAGTTGAGCAATGGGGAGCAGCAATAGAGGATGAAGACTTAGGAAAATTAGGATGCAATTTTATTTTACTTTTAATCATTGTAATAAATATTATTATAAATACTTGTAAACAATTACTGTATTTAAATAACACTTGTACAAATAATTAAAAATAAATAAAGTCTTTTTATTGTCAGATATCTCTTTTATTTCAACTGTCTATTTGATTATTTAAGCTTTCTTGAATTAAAATAACTGGAAGTAAATCCAATTATTCTAACTTAGATAAAATAAATAATTAACAAACACTGTAGCCTTGCAATCAATAATAACCTGGCGTCCCAATTAAACATAAGCAATGCACAATTAATCAAACCAACGTCCATATGCTTATCTCTTTACTGATTAAACCAAACACTGCAAATTTTCAACCAGAAGCCTCAGCTTCTAAACCAGAGGTTCAGGTTTCTTGAGAAACAAACTGAAATCTTGAGCAGGCGTCAAAGCGGTGTAACAGCCAATTAATACACTGTGGATTCAAATTCTTCTGAAAATGCGCGTGCAAACCCTAATTCTTGATTTATCTCCAAAGAAGCGCCTGCCTGATCAAATCCTGAGCCAAACTCAATCAAACCCTAATAATCTGCTTGAATTGATTCAAAATAAATGGAAACCCTAATTTTGTCTGACTGATGAGAAAAGTCTGTTTGACCGATTCTTAAGTCAGTCTGAAAAATCAGGAAAAGCCCGAAGCTGTGATTTCTTGTGGAAAAATAGGAGGGCAAATTTTGGAGTACAACAACGTGCATCTTGGGTCTAAAGGCTTCCATTGACCTAAGAATCAAATTCTTAAGCGTATACCGAGATTCGGCCTTGGTAATTAGTCAAGTCAAAGGAGAATGAGATACCAAACATCCGAATCTAAACTCTTACAAAGAGCTAGTGCTAACCTTGATTCTGTACTTTGAAGAGGTCACCTTCGAGCATATCCCGAGGGAAGAAAATCAGTTGGCAGATGCCTTAGCAACTATGTCGTATATGTTCAAGGTCAATTGGGACAACGAAGCTCCCTGAATTACTATCGAAAGATTTGACGAACCTGCGCACTATCATGAGATCAAAATTGATGAAGAGAAGCCTTGGTACCGTGAGGTGAAGAGGTACCTTGAAACACAAGAGTATCCTGAGGGAGCCTCAATCAACAACAAAAAATTCCTATGGAGGTTCTCAGCCAAATTCTTCTTAACCAACAAGATCCTATACAAGCGCAACCATGATTCAACTCTGCTCCGCTGTGTGGACAAGAAGGAGGCAGAGAAGATCATGGAAGACATGCATGAGGGTATCTACGGAACCCACTCTAGCGGATACACTATGGACAATAAGATTCTGAGGGCTAGTTACTATTGGTCGACTATGGAAACTGACTGTCACCACCACTCGAGGACTTTCCATAAATGTCAGATCTATGCCGACAAGGTTTATGTACCTCCAATACCTTTAAACGTCATGTCCGCTTCGTGTCCATTTGCAATGTGGGGAAGTTGACATGATCGGATAAATCAAGCCCACTGCCTCTAATGGGCATCGTTTCATCCTCGCCGCCATTGATTACTTCACCAAATGGGTCGAAGCTGCTTCATTTGCCTCTGTTACCAAGAACGTTGTAGCCCAGTTTATCAAGCATAACCTCATATGCCGATATGGCATCATTGAAAGGATCATCACTGACAACGGAACCAACCTCAACAATTTCATGATTACTGAACTCTGCATGCAGTTCGAAATCAAGCATCACAACTCTTCCCCATACAGACCTAAGATGAGTGGTGCAGTGGAAGCTGCTAATAAGAACATAAAGAAGATCATGCAAAATATGGTGGTGACCTATAAAGACTGGCATGAGATGCTACCATTCGCTCTTCATGACTATCATACCTCGGCACAAACATTAACTGGGGTAACCCCATTCTCTTTAGTCTATGGCATGGAAGCCTTCCTTCCAGACAAAGTTCAAATTCCTTCATTGAGGATTATGAAAGAAGCAGACTTAGGCAAAGATGAATGGATTCAGACAAGATTGGATCAATTGAACTTGATTGACGAGAAGAGACTGGTTGTTGTTTATCATGGTCAATTGTATTAATAGCGTATAATCAAGCATTCAAGAAGAAGATCAAACCTCGAGTATGCCAGGCTTGTGACTTGGTAATAAAGCGCATCATTTTACCACAAGGTGATCCCAGGGGAAAATGGACTCCCACTTACGAAGGGCCATTTTTTGTCAAGAAAGTATTCTCTAGCGGTGCTATGATGTTAACCACTATGGACGAAGAAGATTTCCCACATCCTGCGAATGCGGACATAGTCAAAAAATACTTCACATAAGAATGACCCGCTAGGTTGGCATACCTAGGAAAAAATAAGGGCATCCCGACAAACCATAAAGGTTTGGGAAAAAATTAGGGATATATACAAAATATTGTACACCCGGCAAGTCGAAAACCTGAAAGGGAGGCTTGAGCAAAAAAGGGTATCCTGGTGGACTGAAAACCTGAAAGGGTGGTCCAGGAAAAAGTTAAGGATTAAAGCGTACGACTATGTCTCGTCAGATCACTAACAATCATCTTTATTACCAAGTTCAAAAGTTCAAATGGTACGAGATAAATTCAATCAACTTCTTTCGACGACAAGGGATGATGTTCGAAGACATAGGGGCAATAGCGGAGTTGGAACCCAACGAGATCACTTCCACCTGGCTATAAAATTTTTGTTTTCACTTTGTATTCTTTTCATTTTTCGACGACTTCCTCTTACTAGGATTTCTGTCTCCCTGTACTAAAATGCCTGTTTATAGGCAAAATATCAATACAAATACACTTTGAAGTGCATACTTTTTGTTTTTCTATTTTGATTGCAAAAATGTCCAATGACTAAAATTGAATGAACATATACATATGAAGATTGATTAACTGTTAACAAATATATGCACAAGAATAGTAATAAGCGTTTACTTAAGGATTTGGGATATCCCCACAGAGTCACTTCAATAGGATTATCGCCATAGAGTGAAGTCATACATTCTCCATCCAGAGTTCCAATCAACATATCTCCAGGAAATTCTCTTCCCCAACCAAGTTTGGTCTTCTAAAGCTGAGAAAGAAACCTCGCAAAAGTTCTTCCCCATATGAATTTATTTCCACAGTAAGGCCTCCAGAATACTTTCCTCAGCAGGGTTTATCCCTCCAACTACTACAAATCAAGTGACAAAAACCTTCTTCTCCAATAGAGTTGATACCATCCCCATAAAGTTGCTGCAAAGCATGGGATTCAACCAGATAACAATTAACTTTACCCCCCTCAGACAAACTGGAAGTATAAAGAACTGAATTCCCCAGTAGAGCAATGGACAACTAAAGTTCCTGAACTCTATTCCCCAAGTATAAATCAACATTCCCCGAAGAGTTTCCTTAAACAATAAACAAGAATTCCCAGCGGAAGCACTCTAGACAAGGTTGAAGATACACATACTATTCACCCCCAGCGATATTCCATGATTTAGCTTCCCAAAAATCCCTAGCAATAGTCACAGATTTATTCTCCCAGACAAAGATACGCTTCCATAACATTTCACATTCATGCATCATAGCATATACATGACAAAATACATACAACATGGTCTCATTTATTTTGAGAACATCATTGCGCAATGCATGCATCATAACATCACATACATCTAATTATTTACCTTTTCAGGAAAGATCAGTCACCAGCTGAATACCATCAACAACAAACATTTCCAAGTTCAAGACCTATGCTGGTTCAGTTTAAATCGACCAATGATTTATCCTGATTCTGTTCCGATAGACCCTTTCTCTGGTTCAGTTAAATCGCTCCTAAGATTTATACTAATTCGTTATTCAGTTAAATACAATTTCAGACCTCTACTGGTTCAGTTTAAATCGACCAATGATTTATCCTGATTCCGTTCCGGTAGACCCTTTCTCTGGTTCAGTTAAATCGCTCCTAAGATTTATACTGATTTTTTATCCAGTTAAAGACAATTACAGACCTCTACTGGTTCAGTTTAAATCAACCAATGATTTATCCTTATTCCATTCCAGTAGACCCTTTCTCTGGTTAAATTAAATCTCTCCTAAGATTTATACTGATTCGTTATCCAGTTAAAGACAATTTCAGACCTCTAACGGTCCAGTTTAAATCGACCAATGATTTATCCTGATTCCGTTCCGATAGACCCTTTCTATGGTTTAGTTAAATCGCTCCTAATATTTATACTGATTCTCTATCCAGTTAAAGAAAATTTTAGACCTCTACTGGTTCAGTTTAAATCGATCAATGATTTATCCAGAGTCCACTCCGGTGGACCCTTTCTCTGGTTCAGTTAAATTGCTCCTAAGATTTATACTGATTCGTTATCCAGTTAAAGAAAATTTTAGACCTCTACTGGTTCAGTTTAAATCGACCAATGATTTATCCTTATTCCATTTTGGTGCACCCTTTCTCTTTTTCAATTATGTTACTCCTAAGATTTATCCTGATTCATTATCCAGTTAAAGATTATTACAAACATATGTTGTTTCAGTATAAATCGACCAAAAATTTATTCTGATACTTCTTCTAATCTCTATCAATAGTCAATTTGGATGGACTCTATAATACCATCTCTGATAACTCTTCATTACCTCTCCAAATGGCATCTTCAAGTCCATTCCCAACATAATCAACCAACAGTACTACTTTATGCACAAACGAGTGCAAATTTCTGGGCACTTTAGTGTTCAATCATCTTCCACCTTCAAGTTACTAAAAGAGGACAAGTTATTGTACCACAAAATTTGCCCTCTCATTTTCTCAATATTGTTTATGTCAAGTTTCAAGCTTTGAATCACATTTTTGCTCAGTCAATTGATCAGTTGACCTAAAATCAACTGTATTAGGCAAAAAGTCAATTGTGGTCAATTTATAATCAAACTTCATAATTTTTGATCCATATCAACATTTTGAACTCATATATGTCAATTGGTCAAGTTTGGATCACAATTCCTCAAGAAGTTTGATCAGATCACCAAAAGGGCAAAATGATCAAAATCAGGGTTTTGATTGAGAAGGCTCAATTTTTGATTTTTGACCAAATACATGAATTATTGGTTTGAGACATGATATAAAGGATGCAAATACATCATCTTGACCTAATGGCATGGTTCAAAACACTTCTCAAGATCAGTTGACTGATAATTGAAATTTGGTCAACTGATGAAAAAGTCAATTGTACACTGAAAAGTCAAACTTTGACTTTTTGATCAAAATCAAGTTTCAAAAATTATATTTTATCAAGACATGTCAAAATATGAAGATTGTTCTGAAGAAGTGAAAAACACAAGAAGGGGGGGGGGGGGGGGGTTGAATTGAAACTTAAAATCAAAAACAGTAGACACTATATTTTTATCCTGGTTCGTTTGATCTCAAACTACTCCAGTCCACCCGCCAAGGTGATTTCGCCTCTCTCCAACGAGGACTTAATTCACTAATCAAAACTTGATTACAATACTACTTTGACAACTGCCAAAGTATTCTTGAGTACAACCACAACCCGATTTATCTCAAGGAAAACTAGATTAATCAAAAGAAACTGGTTTACTGTGTACTGTTGTTTTTCGTTACAGAAACTGTATCACTACTGTGATATTTTACACAATTTGAGCGTAAGTGAATATGAAAGATTTCAGCGTTTAAGATGTATGAGCATTGGTAGTCAAAAATCGTAAACGATTTTTACTTTAGGCTTGTTTATAAAGGCGTGGAAATCTTATCCAACATAAAGTGTAATAATGGACACTCAATGCTATTTCCATATTGAGAAGATTCTTGTCTGAATGAACCCGTTGCATATGATGTTGTCTTAATTGAAAAGTAGTGCTTCAGAACTAGAATCTTGCATGCTGCATTTGCTTCAGAATATTGATGACTCAGAGATATGAGGATCTGATGGTATATTAGACTTCTGTTCAGCGTCAGAGTATCCTTTACTTTAACGCAGATTCTGATCATCATTCTTCAAAACATTCTGATTGTCTCAGCTTGAAAGCTTCTGTAGCTTAACTTCTGATGTTGTTTCACTCAGAACTTCTACATACAAAATAACACAAATTTAGAGTGCATATTTTTTCTTTGTGTTTGTTATCATCAAAACTCTAATTAAGGGTTGTAGAATCAAACTATATTCTAACAATCTCCCCCTTTTTGATGATGACAAAAACTAGGATTTTCAATGAAAAATATAGAACAAAAAGTTTAATAGAGTTTCCCCTGAGTTGATTACTCAGATAGAGATGAGTTACTTCCCTGAAATTCCTTCTCGTCAGAGCTTTTGATGCATCTCCTTGTGTCCTTATCAGAATATGTTCCTGTTCAAGCTTTTCAGCAAACATAGAGGTTAAGATATTCAGAATGTTTGAGACTTTGTCCCGGTATACTGTTATTGAAAATATCTTAATTTCTCCCCCTTTTTATCAGGTATCAAAAAGCAATATAATCAGAGTCAAAAAGATGATTTATATTGAAAACATAATGCAATGACATTTTTCAGAAACAAGGAGGATACGATGAAAAAATACAGATAAATAGTTAAAGAAAAACTAAGAAGGAGAGGGAAGTCGTGTGAACAACGCTTCCAACAAGCTCTTAATATGAGTGCTTGATTCTTCCTGCTTTCCCAGAATGTCTTTGATTTCTTTTGTTGTATCTTCTGGGTGAGATATGATGCTTATGGATAAACTTTTCTAGAGATGATCAGCAGAAGGTACTGAAGCACTTGTAATATTTCTTTCTGAAGTATTTGGAGCGTCTCTGTTGGGATCTTTCGATGAGTTGTCTTCAGTACCTGTGAATTAAACTTCTATATCTGCAAAAGATTCATTCTGCTTTGACTTTTGAGGGTCAAGCTTATCATCAAATCTAACACTGGTTGACTCTTCAACAATCTGTGTTTTTGTATTGTGTACTTTGTACCCTCTTGAGCGTTCAGAGTATCCTAACATAATACACTTTTGTGCTTTAGAGTCAAACTTGTTCAGATGATCTTTAGTATTCAGAATAAAACATATGCATCCAAAAGGATGGAAGTAAGAAATGTTGGGCTTTCTGTTCTTCCACAATTCATATGGAGTATTTTCCAGAATAGGTCTTATAGAGATTCTATTATGAATATAACACGCTGTGTTAATTGCTTCTGCCCAGAATATCTTAGCAATGTTAGTCTCATTGATCATGGTTCTGGCCATTTTTTGCAATGTTCTGTTCTTTCATTCTACAACTCCATTTTGTTGGGGAGTTCTAGGATAATAGAAGTCATGTGAGATGCCTTTTTCATTAAAAAATGTTTCAAACTTTTTATTTTCAAATTCTCCATGATGATCACTTATGACTTTGAAAATTCTAAGATCCTTTTCATTCTGAACTTGGTTACAGAATGCAACGAACACAGAATGTGACTCGTCCTTGTGTCTTAAGAACTTTACCCATGTCCATCTTCTATAGTCATCTACGATCACTAACCCGTACTTCTTGCCACTGACAGACGTAGTTTTCACTGGTCCAAATAAGTCTATGTGCAGAAGTTCTAATGGCATAGAGGTGGAAACAACATTTTTAGCTTTAAAAGCAGGTTTTGCAAATTTTCCTTTCTGACATGCTTCACACAAAGCATCTGAGCTAAACTTCAAATTAGGAAGTCCTCTGACCAGATTGAGTTTGTTAATCTAAGATATTCTTCTCACACTAACATGCCCCAATCTTCTGTGCCAGACCCATTGCTCGTTGTTAATAGAGAGAAGGCATTTTACATTCTGACTTTTTAGTTCAAAAAGTTTTATTTTATAAATGTTGTTTTTCCTCTTTCCATTAAAAAGGATAGTTCCATCTTTCTGACTAACAGCTTTGCATGAATTTTGATTAAAGATTATATCATAACCGTTATCACTTAATTGACTTATGGATAACAGGTTATGCATTAATCCATCAACTAAAAGCACATTATTGATAGAAGGAAGATTACCATTACCTACTGTTCCAGATCCAATGATCTTTCCTCTTTGGTTGCCTCTAAAGCCCACATAACCTCCAGGTTTATGTTCCAGGCTTTGAAACATATGCTTTCTTCCCGTCATGTGTCGAGAGCATCCAGAGTCCAGGTACCATGACTGGAGTTTTAGCCTTGCTGCTAAAGATATCTGCTACATATATAATTTTGTCCTTAGACACCCATATCTTTTTGGGTCCTGGTTTGTTAGTTTTACCAAAATTCTGTTTGAACTTTGGTTTGAAAGAGTAAACATTACTAGTGTATTTTAGGTCATGTGTGTGCCCGTATGTGAAGTGTGATTTTAGTGGTGTACGTTTTATAATAAGGTCCATGACTTTCTTAGGTGGAGATACTTTACCTTGGTATCCTATTCCTTTTCTGCTATTCCTACTAACTCCATAGATCATTGAAGCCATCTTACTTCTATCTATGTTTTTAGCCAGAAACTTTTGAAAGTTGTGATCATGCTCTTTGATGATCTTATCAGCATTACTGGGAGTCTTTGAGATTATTTCTTTCTGAGAGTTTTGTAGATCATTTTCTAATTTTAAAATCTTTTCTTTTAACTCATAATTCTCTAATCTAAGACTCTAAGTTCTTTTAGAGTCAGAGATAACATCCCTTTTCAAGTTCTTGAATTTGACTCTGATCTGTTGATACCTTTCCAGAATTTCATTCAGACTTTATGCAAGTTCAGCCTTAGTAAAATTAACAGTGAAACCAGGGAATACCTCTTTTGTGTCTGATTCTGAGTCTGAACCAGAAGCTTCGCCGTCTTCTGTCACATTTTCCATAAGAGCTATGTTGGCTCTTTCATCATCGACTCTGAGTCAGCATCAGAAGTGTCTGAATCGTCCCATGTTGCCATGAGGCTTTTCTTCTTCTCCTTGAAGAACTTCTTTTTGGGCTTCTCTTTATGAAGCCTTGGACAATCACTTTTGTAGTGCCCTTGTTCATTGCACTCATAGCAGATGATGTCTTTATTATTTGACTTTCTGTGACCGGAGGAAGCTTCAGATCTTCTGTCTCCAGAGGAGGACTCAGACTTTCTGTATCTGGAGGAGGATTCATTCTGATTGTTTGATCTTCTCGGGTTTCTAAATTTTCTTTGTCTCTGCTTCCATAGTTGATTGATCCTTCTGGAGAGAAGAGAAAATTCATCTTCTTATGATGAGGATCCATCAGAGGTTTCTTCCATAGCCTGCAAAACCCTAGAATCAGATTTTTTTCTTAGATTTTAATGCTAGAGGCTTACCTTGCTTTTGAGGCTCGTCTTCTTCTAGCTCTATCTCATGACTTCTGAGGGAGCTCACAAGTTCCTCCAGAGATATCTTGTTGAGATCTTTAGCTATCTTAAGTGCAGTGACCATTGGCCTCCATTTCTTGGGTAGACTTCTGATGATCTTCTTTACGTGATCAACAATAGAATATCCTTTGTCAAGAACTTTCATCCCAGCAACAAGAATCTGGAATCTTGAGAACATTGCTTCTATGGATTCACTGTCTTCCATCTTGAATGTTTCATATTTCTGAATGAGCGCAAGGGCCTTGGTTTCTTTGACTTGTATGTTGACTTCGTGCGTCATTCTCAGAGAGTCAAACATGTTTTAGGCTGTCTCTTTGTTTGAGATTTTCTCATATTCTGAGTATGAGATGGCACTGAGAAGTATTGTTCTGGCTTTATGATGATTTTTGAAATCGCGTTTTTGCTGGTCAAACATCCTTTTTCTATCTATATTTTGACCACTTTCATCCACATGATCTGTGCATCCATCAATTACCATGTCCCATAGATCATCATCATGAGCCAGAAAGAAGCTCTCAATTCTGTCTTTCCAGTAATCAAAATTTTCTCCATCAAAGACTGGAGATTTGCCGCTGATTCTGTCCTTGTCCTCATGATAGTCATTACTGATGTTTTAGCTTGGTCCCACCATAGTGTTTTTCGAAAGCTTGGATCTTGTACTGACACGGTTAAGTGTATGAACTCAGAACCATGCGCTCTGATGCCAATAGAAGAAGTGAAAAACACAAGAAGGGGGGGGGGTGAATTGAAACTTAAAATAAAAAACAACAGACACGATATTTTTATCCTGGTTCATTTGATCTCAAACTACTCCAATCCACCCGCCAAGGTGATTTCGCCTCTCTCCAACGAGGACTTAATTCACTAATCAAAACTTGATTACAATACTACTTTGACAAATGCCAAAGTATTCTTGAGTACAACCACAACCCGATTTATCTCAAGGAAAACTAGATTAATCAAAAGAAACTGGTTTACTGTGTACTATTGTTTTTCATTACAGAAACTGTATCACTACTGTGATATTTTACACAATTTGAGCGTAAGTGAATATGAAAGATTTCAGCGTTTAAGATGTATGAGCATTGGTAGTCAAAAATCGTAAACGATTTTTACTTTAGGCTTGTTTATAAAGGCGTGGAAATCTTATCCAACATAAAGTGTAATAATGGACACTCAATGCTATTTCCATATTGAGAAGATTCTTGTCTGAATGAAGCCGTTGCATATGATGCTGTCTTAATTGAAAAGTAACGCTTCAGAACTAGAATCTTGCATGCTGCATTTGCTTCAGAATATTGATGACTCAGAGATATGAGGATCTGATGGTATATTAGACTTCTGTTCAGAGTCAGAGTATCCTTTACTTTAGCACAAATTCTGATCATTATTCTTCAGAACATTCTGATTGTCTCAGCTTGAAACTTCTGTAGCTTAACTTCTGATGTTGTTTCAGTTAGAACTTCTGCATACAAAATAACACAAATTTAGATTGCATATTTGTTCTTTGTGTTTGTTATCATCAAAAATCTAATTAAGGGTTGTAGAATCAAACTATATTCTAACATGTTCATCAAGAAATCAAAAAGTCAAAATTATCTTTGAAAAGTCAAAATTCTGACTTAGAAATTTTTCTAAGTGTTAGAAAGTTAACATTTTTTTTCATGACTTTGTGCCAAATTTTCATCATGATGCAAGATGATTCAAGGAAAATTTCCAACATGAAAGTTGTAGATCTCAATGAGATCTAAAACATTGTAGGACAGGACTTTTTCTAGAAATGCTTGGATTTTAAGTTATAAATTCATGAAGTCATGGCATTTTTGATTAAACACTTGGAGAAATTTTCAGCAGGTTTGGTCAGGTTTTTATCCCAACTTCTTGGCCAGTTTTCATTAAGTTCCAGCTTGATTTAATAAAAGTGAAAAAAATTAAAGTTGTAGTGGATGTTTCAAGCTTTCCAAAATATCATTTAGCATGAATTTATCATACTTGAGCTAGGAGATTCAAGGATCTAAAGTTGGGTATTCATTCTTCATTTACAAGGCAAATTTGTGAAGAACACTTGATTCAATATTCAAGCATGCTGTACAAATCCAACTTTGCAGGCTTCTAACTTGCATTTCACTCCATAATTGAATGCTTAAACAACTGATTAGGCTATAATCCAAGTGTTTGAACTATTATCCAATTGATCATTCCATTTTTGGAAGAAAGTTCACATTTCCATTTTGGAAAAGTGGCTTTAATCACAAAGTCCACTCTCCTTGAGCATTGGACCTTTTCTTTCTGCACAAAATTCATGTACAATATCAGAAGCAAGCATGTTAAAATTTCAACCACTCTACAATAGCATGGTACAAGCTTCAGAAAGATGTTTGTCACTTTGGTTCAAAAACAAGCAAGATAGTCATAACATGTTATTCAAAATCTGAGTTGTTTGAAGTCTTAAACCTTTTATATAAATAGAGAGGCAAATTGCAAGATAAAGAGGTCAGAAAAATAGAGAAAATCCAGAAGTGTTATTGTGTAGACAAGCCCTCAAAAATCTCACACCTCCAAAAAAAAGCCATAACTGTCCACAAAGTTCCCACTCTTGAGCTTTGAAATCCAAATCCTAGAACTCTTCATACCTTACAAGTTCTGTCCAACCATCTAAATACTTTACATACATCCTATAGAGGTTGTTCAAACACAAGAATAGCTTCTGTAACATCATTATTTTCCAAGCTCAAGAACAGTCAAGACAACAACTCAAACTCAAAGCATAAATTCCAGCTTCAAGGTAAGTCTTCTTGACTTTAAACCCTTCATTTCAAGCATCATTAATGATTCATCTTTGAAGATAAAATGTAATAACCATTCCCCTTGAAGCTAACCATTGTTTTATTTTTCATTCTTGTCATTTATGTGTTGAGAACTAACTTTTGTGTGCAGCAAAACAACGTTGAAATGAAAAAATAATAGTATAGGTCGACACATACCTATATGAGTCGACACATCTTATTGGAAAAACAGGTTATGAGTTTACACATAGCCTTATGAGTCGACACATACTGCTATACAGGCCTAAAACAGAAGGAAAAGGGTGTATGAGTCGACACAAAGCACATATGAGTCGATACATACCATTATGTATCGACTCATACTGAGTTGATTTGGCAATACAGGGGCAAGGGAAGGTTATGTGTCGATGCAAAAGGGCATGTGTCGACACATATTATTCAAAAATTCATTTTTCTTTCCTTTTTCTTTGTTTTTACATGTTTCACATATTTTCTTCACGGCTATCCAATATGGTTGTAATATTTGAGCTCCTATCCATTTCCATTTGTAAATTGTACCCCCATCCCCCTAAAATGATGTAATAACGTAGGACTTTATTTTCGCAATTTATCGCTTTCAAATACAAATGCTAGTAACTAGGGTGTGTATGGCAAGATAAAAATCAATCTTAGACAATCCTAATCCAAGAAAAAACAATGCATGAAAAATAAACACTTGCACACTTGCACCTCTAGGGTTAACTCCACTTGTTGCCTTAAAAAATGGTCATGATATGCATGTGATACATCTTAGCAAAAACAATAAAAAAACACAAGATCATAGTCCATCGATGACGCTACTAATGTTGCCTTACAAATGATCTTAGTCCCTTAAGAGAAATGATAAGGTATCTCACAACATTTCTATCTATGACTATACGATGACCCACGCCCGTCCCTTTACATTCAAAGATAGGGCTTCTTACCAATCAATGGTAAGATATCAATATCAAAGGAATATAGAAATTAACAAAAGACTTTTGAGTAGGTAAAACATTCTTAGTTTCTAGCTCACAATCCATATTCAAAATAAACATTTTTCAAAACACACCAAACACTTTCAAAACATGAAATATTTTCAAAAAGTCCAACACTTTGTATGCATTCTTATAGAGACGAGAATCATTGCAAAGTTTTCCTAAATGAAGGCTCTTTTAAAAAATACTTTCAAAACCCACCACAAACACATTTCAAACAAAGCAATTTTCAAAAGTGATCTAGCAAGCAACTAAGAGCCCATAGATAACTATGGATGAAAAGGGTGCTAACAACTTCCCTTTTCATAAACTACCCCTCGAACTCAAGAAAATATTTCAAATGTATTTCCTGTTCTATTCACCCTTTCCTTATTGGATAAAAGAAAAGTCGGTGGCGACTCTTGCTATCTGTAACAATTGCGATAAAACGCAAAACAACCAAGTAAATTCTTCCACTGTATTACACACGCCAATCTAACTTTTCAGGTTTAAGAAGATTGAACAGGGGCAGCTGTTATACCCCAAAATTTTCCCTCTATTTTCTCAAGACACTTCTCACAAAGATCTTAAATAGCTCAAGATTGCACAAGTGTTGACTAGGTTAAATCACCTCATAAACACTGATTCCTCAAATTAGGGTTTTGATTTTCACAAGGACAATTGGACTTATATTTCCTAAAATGACTTTCATGGTTCATTATAGACCTCCAAGAACACTCATTCCAAGTTTCAAGTTTTGGATCACGATTTTGCTCAGTCAATTGATCAGATGATTGGAAATCATTGTATTGGGTAAAAAGTCAATTCTGGTCAACTTACAGTCAAACTTCAAGATTTTTGACCAATATCAACATTTTGAAGTCATATTCATCAATTGAACAATTTTGGATCACAATTCCTCAAGAAAAGTGTTCAAATCATCAAAGGGGCAAAATGGTTAAAATTAGTGTTTTGATTGAGAATGACTGATTTTTGACTTTTGACTTAATACATGATTTATTGGTTTGAAACATGGTCTCTAGGATTCAAGCACATTATCTTTACCTAATGTCATGATTCAAATCATTCCTCAAGATCAAATAATTGATAGATGAAATTTGGTCAACTTATGAAAAAGTCAACTAATACACCAAAAGTCAAACTTTGATTTTTTTGGTCAACATTGAGTCTCAAAGATAAAAAATCATCAAGACATTCAAAATATGAATCTTGATCATCGAGAAATCAAAAAAGCCAAAAGTCAATTTAAAAAGTCAAACTTTTTAAGACTTATAAATTTTTCTAAGTGTTTTTGTACATGATAATTTCACTACTTCATGTCAATTTTTCACCAAGATGAAAGATGATTCAAAGGAAACTTTCAACATGAGAGTTTTATATATTGATGATATCTACAACTTTGTATTATAGGGCTCATATCCATAAAATGCTTAGATTTTGAGTTATAGGCCCATGAAGTCATGCACTTTTTCTTAAACACTTAGTGAAATTTTGACCTAGTTTAGGCATATTTTTGTCCCAACCTCTTGGCCATTTTTCACATAGTTCCAATTGGATTTTGCAAAAGTGGAAAACATAAAAGTTATAGAGGATGTTTCAATCTTTCCAAAATGTCCAAGAACTTTAAGAGATCATTTTTTAGCTAAGAGAATCGAAGAGAAGAAGTTAGGCATCCATTCTTGAATTACAAGTCATTTTGATGATGAACACACAACTAAATACCCAACCAAAGCTACAAGATATATCTTTTTAGGCTATGTTCTCTCCAAATTTATGCATAATCAAGCAATTACAAAAACACTAAGTGTATTACACAAATATTTGAAGCTTTGTCCAAGTCTTGATACCATTTATGGTTAGAAATGCAAAAGCAACATTTCCATTTGCATAAAGCTCCACTTTTCTAACAACTCTCTTATTTCAAGCTTGAAATATGTCCTAAAGATTACAACAAATCTATTAATATCAGAAGAAATCCACAAGACACAAATTCCAGCACTTTGAAGTGAGCTCAAACTCAAAACACAAATTCCATTTTCAAGGTGAGTTTTCTATCTCTTCATACATGCATCATTTGAATTCCATTTTCAAATATAAAATGTAGATATCATAGCCCTGAAACTAACCATGCTCTTAGAATTCATTTATATTGACTGAGTAATGTGAATTTTAAGTTTGAAATTGTTGAAAAAATTAGGTCATATTTGGTACCAGTTAAAATTCATGCTCATCTTTGACTAATAGCTTTAGTTATTTATATGTCTGAACTCATGATGAAATTTGGAGCAAGTTTGATGTTTACAATTTCTGAAATGGTTGAGAAATGAGAAAGTTACAAAGTTCAAAAATGGTGATAAAGAAACTGGCGTGAGGAAGGAGAAGATGATACAGTCAAGAGCGTGTTTTAAATATAATATGTTAGTTGTGCATAAATTAATGGATGTATCACCATCCCAGTGGTTAAAGCGTGCGTCTATGACTCTTGTGACCTGGGTTCGAGCCCCAGTGCCATATTTTGTTATTTTTCATTACATTTCTGACCTTTTTTTTTTGTTTGCTAGCGCGCCTGGGCTCCTCCCTTTTGGGCCTGAATTGTTTCTGAACTTCTCACCCCTCTTTTGCTCATGTACACACAGGTTCATTTTATTTTCATTTTATTTTCTGATTTAAAAAAAAAAACTGTTTGGGCCTTTTTGCTAACTTTCACACCCTTTTTACTTTCTAACACCTCAACCAAACTATTTTCATTTCTTTTATATTATTTATTTTCATTTATACATTTATTTTACTTAAACCAAAAATACAAAAAATATATTTTCTTAAATAACTAAATTATTAAATATTTAGATTTAAACATTTATTTTTATTTTCAAATACTTAGAACTAGTTTTATTTATTTTATACACTTTAAAATTCTTTTTTTTTTTTAAAATTAGTATTAACATTCAATTTATTTTCTAAACAAATTATTTAGACTTAGATTTTATTTTCTCCTTAAAACTTCAAATGAACTTAGATTTTAGGTCTTGTTAATAATTAATTAGTTTCTTTTTACTAGTCTAATTAGGTTAACTATAAAACCTTTTCACACAAAAAACCCTAAAAAAACAATTTTATTTTTCTTTTACATTATCTTTATATTCTTGTACATTTTATTTGGTATTATTCAATATGATTGTAATAGTAATTAGGTTTTAATTGCATTCATCTCCATTTGTAATTTGTATCCTCATCCCCTAAAGTGATGTAATAGCATAGAACTTTTAATTTCCACAATTTACCACTTTCAATATTATTGCTAGTAATTAGGGTTTGTATGGAAAGACTAAAATCAACAAGTAGATAACCCTAATTCAAGAAAATTTAAATAAAAACAACATACTTTGCACACTTGAACTTCTAAGGTTAACCCACACTTGTTGCCTTAGATAAAAACAGTCATGTCCCTCGAATATGGGATACTTTAGTAAAGACCTTCGATTACAAGATCGTAGTCCCTCGATGACCCTTTGATGTTGCCTTCGGTAAACGATCTTAGACCCTTAAGACAAATTACTAAGGTATCCCACAATGTTGCCTTCTATGATTGTACGATGACCCACATTTGTTCCTTTACATCCAATGATATGATTGGTTACTAACTAATGGTAAGATAACACTATCTAAAGTAGGAGAAAAAAACTAAGACTTTTTGAGTAGGTAGAATGCTCGTAGTTGCTTGCTCACAAACTAAAACCATTCTCACACTTACACTTTCAAAACATCTTTCAAACACACCAACACTCTCTTTGAACTATTTTCAAAACCAACACTTTGTATACATTCTTATAGAGACGAGAATCATTACAAAGTTTTCTGAAACAAAGGCGTTTTCAAAATATTTTCAAACTTATACAAAACACAAAAAACATTTACAAAAAGCATTTCAAAGTGAGCTAGCAACTAAGAGCCCGTAAATAACTATGGATGAAAAGGGTGATAACACCTTCCCTCTTCATAACCTACCCCCGAAACTCAAGAAAACATCTCAAAAGGTCTTTCCTGTTCTTTTCACCCTTTCCTCTATTGGATGAAAGAAAAGTCAATGGAGACTCTTGCTATCCGCAACAATTGCGATAAAACACGAAACACTCAAGTCATTTCTCCCATCGTATTACACTAAGCGCGTGCTCTCCCATGCGCTAGTGAGTCCAGTCTATAAAAAGAGGGGATAGAGCTCTATACATACTTTTTGCCCGTCTTTCAGCTGCTCGATACCTTTGTTCTTGCTCGACTTCATCTGTATTGCTCGACTTCACCCGTCTCCAACATTTTCGTTTGTTCCGCCATTCACCCCCATCTATTCCCGCTGTTTCTTCATTTAATACAGTAAGCTTTCCTTGACTCCCCTTATTTTTGTGATTATGACTTCCGTTATAGTTTAGATTTAAAGGTTTTTTCTTATAAAATGCATGCGGTTAGGGTTTATGGTTATTGATTTCTTAGAAATTATGGTGAAATGTTGGCTAGAGATGGTGGTTATGGAAGGTGAGGCCATCGAGGATACCAAGTGTCCTCCCCAGGGGAGTTTTTGGAACCTCAGTGGTGTCAGACAAATGTATGAAAATTTTATATTAATCCAGCTGGCTTGGTTAAGGAAGGGAGATCGTTTAGTAGTCGTTTAAGTGAGGGCTCTGGTTGGGGACATGGTCCTCGTTCCTTGGCGCCCTTTCACTTGATTAGTGGTGGAAGGGTTAATTTGACATTGACGTCAACTCAGTTTTATCCTCTGCTTTTTAGGTACGATGACTACTAACGCCGATGAAGAGTTTCTCAATGAGCCTAGTGGTTCTGCCCGGAGCTCTGCTGAGAGTACGTCCAATGAGGCGATCACCTCAGTGGTGTATGAGTCCTAGCCTGGAGCACTGGAGACAGAGATTCCCGATAATCATGATGCTAAGGGGGATGTGGAGGTGGCTCCCATCAATCGAGAGGGTCCCAGTGCACCCGTGGTCGAGGAAGGCCCACTGGATTAGGATGCGTCTGACTTGTTGAGGTATGTCTCTCACTTTATTGAGTATTTTGACGAGATACTCAACTCTTTGGATCCGGAGATGTATCGAGAGGGTACTAAAGAGTAACGAGTAATCTACATCCCCAATAAGAAGAGCTGAATTTGCTTGCAGTTTGAAGCTCGTTGATTCCCTATGTACAAGATCATGTTCAGGGAGATGGGTTTGCGGCTCCCTTTCTCGGACTTCTAAGTGGAGGTCTTTAGGCATCTTCGTCTGGCTCTGTCCCAGCTGCACCATAACTCGATCGTCTTCTTTAGGGCTTTCAAGATCATGTGCAACTATTTAGGCGTCGCGATCACCGTCCCTTTGTTTTTCTACTATTTCCATCTGAGGCCGTCGTTTGGTATCCAACATGGTTGGGTTGATATGGAGTAGGCGAATGGAAAGATGTTCAAGACGTACATGGAGTCAGTCTGCTTCTTTAAGGAAAAACATATGCTCATTCATCCCGTCTCGGAGAGGGTGTTGTTGAATGTTTTATGGGTCGCCCCTATGTACGACGAGGAACGGGCTCCTATTTTGATCGAGGAGGGAAAACATGCGAACAAGCCTGTTCCTAAGTTTCCTTTTCACTAGACTGATAAACATTATGAAAGTGGGACTTGCGTCTATGTTTGGAAGAAAGATCAGCTCGGTGCTGAGGACATAGCCAACTTTGATCGTCTAGGCGCATTTGTTGCGGGGTTCCCTCCCGTCCGACGTGCGGGCAGAGAGGGGAAGCTAGTTGTTGATAAAAATGCACAGGAGGTCTACGAATAAGGTTTGATAAGAATTAAAGAGCTCCTCGAGAGTGAGGACCCTCTGGCATATCTTGGCAGTCGTCTTATAATTTGATTTTCTTTGTTTGCACGACACATATATTCTTTTGTTTTGCTAATCTTTATGTCGTTTCCTCGCAAATAAGATGAATCCTGCCTAGAAGCGCTTGGCCAGGATGACTGATTTCAACCTGAAGAAGGCACAAAAAGGTGTCAAGGCTTCCTCGCTTGACATGGGCCCTATGTTGGGATCGGGCGCTTCGTTGATAGGGCAACCAACTAGGGCTCTTTCTTCTCTGCAGGTGTCCTCAAGGCATAAGAGACAGCACAACAAGGGTACTGTGGATCTGACCGGGGAGAGGGAGAAAGGAAAATATGAGTTTCCCCCTTTCTGGAACGACAAGTCCTTGTTAGAGGGTTCTTCTTTGTATCTTCTTCGGGGCGAGTCCCTTCTGCTTGAGGAGTTAGATTGCCCGGTGAAGAGGACAACATTAGCTCAAGATTCCGAGGCTGTCATGAGGGTCTTGGAGATGGTTGTGGCATACACTGAGGGGGGTACTTTCCTGGAGGTCATGGTGAGAAAGCTGCAAACGAAGCTAGCCGAAGCAGAGAAAGAGTGTGCTGATGAGAAGACTATTCGGAAGGTAGCTGAGGATAGGTTGGGGAAACTGTCCAAGGATCACAAGGCACTTTTTCTCGAGAAGAAAGCTTCTGACGAGTAGGTGGAGGCCTTGGCGGCTGAAGCTACTCTTGCCGAGGATGAGCCGCACGAGGCGAAAGGTCAGAAGACCCGAATTGACCTAGTTGCTCGCCTACAGTTAGAGTTGGACGATGCTCTAGCCGCTGCCGAGGGGAGGTTTGATATCACAGTGAAGTAACTTCGAGTTCTTAACCCTGCGATCGAGTTGAATGTGACTGGTATGGGTCTCCACTATTACGTGGCAGATGGCCAGATCGTAATCCATGAGTATCTCAGAGGTGTCGGGGATGTGCCCGTTGGAGATTCATCACATCATGATCCCGTTACCAAGGAGGAGCCCAAACCAGATGCTTGATTGCTTTTTGTTATTTCTTTTTTTTACCTGCGTGCCGTATTGATGTAATCTTGTTCTTCGGGTCCTAGTCTATTTCGTTTAAGTTTCGAATAACTACGGTCCTTGTGGCCACAAAGTTTTTGTTGGATGGGGGGCCAAGGGCCTCCATTTTTGTAAGTTTTGCATAATTGCAGCCTTAATGGTCGTATATTAAATTTCTGACAGCGGTGGTCATTTGCTTTAATTCGTGCATGGTCGTGTAACTTTTAAAGTGTCTTGCATGTTCAGTGTATGCTCGTCTGCTTGAGACACTTTTTATTGGTTGAGAGTTTTCAGTGGGGATTTGCTTGTTACTTAGTGATTTTGCCAGTGTGGGGAGACCGGACAAATGACCAGGATGATTACCAAGCATGATCCAGAACTCAGGTATCGTTTTAAGGACCCGAGCTCGGCAGTGTGAACTTCCCATCGCGATTTGGACATTCTGCCAACATGTCTTGTTGAGGGTCTGCTTGTCAAAGAGTGGAGTCTGGCCCCTTCAAATAATTTTTGAGTGCCATGCTTGTACATAGGCATGCACGTGTGGTCGGATCCGGATGAGTTCATCTTGTTGACGATGCTCGCCAACTGCTCAGTGTTTTAACTGTAATATAGTTTTAGCTTTTCAGCGTTCCATGGTCGAGCAAGTTGTTCCCCTTGTATATTTTTTTAAGTAGTACACCTGGTCCCCGTTTTTGCATAGACGCGATAGGGACCTTCCCAATTCACTGTGAGCTTGCCTTCTCGAGATTCTTTATGATTTATTTTCAAGATAAGGCTGCCGACCTCGAACTCTCATCGTATGACTTTGGTGTCGTAGCGCATGGCTATTTTTGTTTGAGAGAGGCCTCTCGTAGGGCCTCTCCTGTTCAGATCTCTTCGATCTAATTCTTCCCGTAGGGTGAAGTTATTCATCTCCTCATCTGGGGGAGCTTCGGTTCACCTGAAGGGTTCCTCGATCCCTACGGGGATGACGCTCTCCATTCTGAAAGCTAATCGGAAAGTATTCTCCCTGGTGGATGAGTGCGCTGTTGTTTGGTATCCCCAGAATATACTGTGCAGCTCCTCGACCCATCTTTTCTTGTTTTCATCTAGCCTTCGTCTGAGTCCCCTGAGTATCACCCTATTCTCGGAATCAGCCTGGCCTTTCGTCTGAGGATGCTCGACAGAGGTGAAGTGTTGGGTGGTTCCCAACTTGGCGATGAATTCCTAAAAGGCTTGGTCTATGAACTGGGTTCCATTATCAGTGACGATCGCTTGCGGGATGCCGAACCAAGCAAGGATGTTTCTTTTGTAGAAGCGCAAGATGTTTTGGATGATAATTTTTGCCAATGCTTCTGCTTCTATCCATTTGGTGAAGTAGTCGATGACCACTATCAAATGTTTATTTTGATTTTTACCTACCACAAATGGTCTGAGGAGATTTATTCTCCACCAGGCGAAGGGCTAGGGGGAAGAGAGGCAACTCAACTCGTTTGGGGGAGATAAGTGCATGTCCTCATGCCATTGGCACTTGTCACATCTCTTTATGTGCTCTTTTGCATCGTGCTGCATGGTGGACCAGTAATACCCCGCTCGAAGATCTTTCTTGGCGAGGGATCTTCCGCCCAGGTGTGGGTCGTTTATCCCTTCATGGATTTCGAGCAGGATGTAATCCACACTGCTCCGGTCGACATATTTGAGGAGGGGAATGGAAAACGCTCTCCTGTAAAGTTTGCCTTCGACTAGGATGTAGGAGAAGGCTCTTCGTCTGACCATGAATGCCTCCTTTGAGTTGGCGGGTAGCTCCCCTTTTGTGAGGTAGTTGTTAACAAAGGTCATCCAGCAGTTGTTGTCTCCTATGGAGAATACTTCTAAAGTCAAGCGGGGTCTGTGGGTGCTCGCTTGAGGAAGAATTTCCTGTATCACCGACTTATTCCCGCCTTTCCTCTTTGTGCTTGCTAGTTTGGACATGATGTCTGCTCGGGTGTTATGTTCACGGGGAACATGATGTGCATCTACGAATTTTAATTTCTTCTTTCTTTCTTGGACCAGGGCCCAATACTCAGCGAGGTTATTGTTTTTCACCTGATATTCCCCTTGGACCTGAGATGCGACGAGTTGAGAGTCAGTGAAGATCTTCACCTCCTTGGCTCCCAGATCTTTGGCCAGGCGTAACCCTGCTAAGAATGCCTCGTATTTGGCCTGGTTGTTGGAATTCGGGAAGGATAACACGAGGGAGACTTCGATTAGGATACCTTATTCGTTCTCAAGAATGATGCCTGCTCTGCTTCCCGTTAAACTAGAGGCACCGTTGACGAAGATCATCCATAGGCGTGCCTCATCTGGGGGCGTGGGCGAAGTCATTTTGGATCCAAAGTCGGCCAGCGCCTAAGCTTTGAGGGTTTTCCTGCCTTCGTACTGGATGTCGAATTCGGAGAGTTCTAACAACCATTTTAACATCCTGCCCACCATATCAGGCCTACTGAGCAGTTGCTTTATTGGTTGCTCTGTCTGAATTACTATGGTATGTGCCAAAAAGTAGTGTCTGAGCCTTCTTACTGCATTGATGAGGGCTAGGGCCACTTTTTCAATTTATTGGTATCTTACTTTGGGACCCTGCAACGCGTTCCTTGTAAAGTAGATAAGCTTCTGCCCTTTTGGGGTTTCTCAGATTAGTGCAACACTTATTGCTTCAAAAGCTACGACCAAATTAAGATAGATGATCTCATCCTTCTCTGGTCGAGAAAGGACAGGAGGTTGCGACAGTTCCTGCTTCAGGTGGGTGAGAGCTTTCTCACATTCTTCCGTCCATTCGAAGGCAACTTCTTTGCGGAGAAGTTTGAAGAGGGGGAGCGCGTGTTGGGCGGATTTAGCCACGAAGCGGGAGAGTTAAGTGAGCATGCCATTCAGGATTAGGATAGATTTTTTTGATGTGGGCGTTAGAAACTCATAAAATGCTTGGCATTTGTCGGGGTTAGCCTTGATTCCTCGTTTCGTGAGGTAGAATTCGAGGAACTTGCATGCTTGCGCGCCAAAGGTGTATTATTTCTGGATTAAAGCGCATCCAGCATTTCTTGGACTGCTCGAAGACTTTCTTTAGGTTGAGGGCATGGTCAACCTCTTCCGTCGATTTGACGGTCATGTCGTTCATGTAGACTTCGAGCATGTCTCCTATCTTGTTGCGGAAAACTTTCTTCATCATGCGCTGATATGTAGCACCTGCATTTTTTAGGCCGAAGGACATTATGTTGTAGTAATAGTTTCCCAATTTGGTCATAAATGTGGTATATTTTTGTCCACTTTCGCCATGGGAATCTGGTTATATCTAGAATATGCATCAATGAAAGATAATAATTCGAAACCGGTCGAGTTGTCGACTAGTTTATCGATATTGGGGAGGGGGTAAGCATCTTTCGGGCAAGCCCGATTTAGATTGGTAAAAATCAATGCACATACACCACTTTCCATTAGATTTTTTTATGAGGACTACATTTGAGAGCTAGGTTGTGTACTAGGCTTCAAAAATAAAATAAGCCTCTAGGAGGTCTTTGAAAGCTTGCTCGACAACCTCCATCTTTTTGGGAGACTGCTTCCGCCTATGCTAAGCAATTTCATTAAGGGCAGGATCTATGGTCAGATGGTGACATGCAATCTCTGGGTCCAATTTGGGAATTTCAGCTGCGCTCCAGGTGAACAAATCATCATTCTCCCTCAAGCAAGCTTTAAGTTTCCTCTTCGCCAGGTCGGGGAGGTCGGCTCCAGTTTTAACTCCTCTAGAAGGATCGTTCCCGAGGGGGATGGTTTCAAATTCCCCGTCTAGAATAGTCCGCATGGGATCTGAAGGCTCCTCGCTGTCTATAGTTGGGGATGAGTTCTCCCCTTTGACCATGGGCTTCTTCCCATTTCTCCTTCGCTCTACGCAATCTTCCTTGGAGAAGCGACTGTCGAGGTCGATGGTGTCGACCCTTGGTAGTGGCTTGGGCTCCTCAGAGCTGGAGGGCAAGGCGTATATGGTGGTCTCTCAGGGTTGAGAATTGATTAAACTCATGCCCTTGGCCGAAGCTTCAAAACACCTTCTTACTTCCTGGACGTCCCTGTGGAGGGTGGTGACCAAGCCTTCGACAGTGTAGTATTTCATCTTGAGGTGCACGATAGAGGGCACCAAAATCAGTTTGGCTAGGATGGGCCTCCCGAAGATACATTGATAGAGAGAGGGGTAGTCCACTACTAGAAAAAGAGTCTTGATGGCTCTGGCGGTCACCCTCTTCTGAAGGTGACAATTAGTTCGACATACCCCCAGGGTTTGGTGCTGACCCCGTTGAAACCCTAGAGGTTCGAGCCCACGTACGGGGTCAGGTGGGTTTCATTTAGTTGAAGGGTGGTGAATAGCTGGGTGTACATGATGTCCACCGAGATTCCTTGATCGACCAGGATGCACCGAACAACGAAGTTTGCCATGCAAGCCTGCATGAGCAGTGGGACGATTGAGTTGGGAGCTTCACCGGGCAGTTCCTCTTGGTAGAATGCGAGGGGGGTGAGAGCCTTCCATGAACGCGTCGAGGGTAACGTCCATGTCAGAGTTGGCTTTGATAAGCTGATTGAACCTTCTCTTTATAGACCCCACTATATGCTTATTGAATCCTCCGTCAGAGATGACCATGGCAGCAAGGAAAGACTCCCAGGGACTATGTGAGGATAAGTATAGGGGGACATCCTCCATGTTCGGGAAGTAGAAATCTTCTGGTCGCGTGATGTTCATGGTGGCCGGTATGATGTCATTGTCGGGGGACTACTTCCCCTCTTCGATGCTATTGGTTTCCGGAGGCTCCTCGCGGGTACCCTCTTTCTCCTTCTTATACTTCTTGAGGTTCCCATCTCAGATCAGTATCTCAATCACATCCTTGAGATGGATTCAATTATTGGTGTTGTGACCATGGCTTTTGTGGAACCTACAGTACTTGCTCTTGTCGGTTTCAGCCTTGGAGGGTGTATGACGAGGAAAGCGCACCCCAGCCTATTTGAATTTTGAGTTGGCACATTCTGTTAGAATATTCTCCCTCAAGGTGGTCAGAGGGGTGTAGTCATGAAACTAATCAGCATACCCCTTGTAATATTTGGAATCTCTGGATCTGTCTTCCCGCTTCCTCTCTCCCCCCGATGGGATGTCGAGGGCTCGTTGCTTTTCGAGGATTTGGAACTCTCTCGGTGCCTTGAATCCCTAGCATGGTTGGACGCTTCTTTCTCTTCGTACTGAATGTATGCTTGAGCCCTAAAGAGGAGCGAGTCAAGCATGGTTAGAGTTTCGATGCCCACAGCCTTTACAAAGTCGTTGTGGGAACAATGCCCTTGTTCAAGAAGGTACTTCTTCAAGGAATCAGTCGTTGAGACCTGCACATCTTCTTTATTGAAGCACTCAAAATAAGCTCGTAGAGACTCATCTCTGCCTTGAATAATCTCTTCTAGCGATGCCTCTGATTTCGGATGTCGGCGGGAGGCGGTAAAGTGCCTAGAAAATATCTTTCCTAACGGTTTCCAAGAAGTGATAGATTCAGTAGGCAGACTCTTGTACCAAGCCGTGACACCTTTTCTTAGAGTGGTCGAGAACAACCAACATTTGATCGTGCCCTTCACACCTCAGTAATCAAGTTAGGCGTCAATGTCTTCTATATGGTCATCTGGGTCGACCGTACCATCATAGGATCCCAACTAGGGCGGCTTCTCGAGCCCGACCAGGAGTAGTGCCTCCATAATTTCTTTCAATAACGGACCGCAGAGCTCGTCGTCATCAGTCTCTTTTGGTGATGACAGCGGGGAGTGATGGTTTCTTCCTTTCTGGGCATTATTATTTCGTCGAGGGGAGGGGCTTCACTCTTGTCGCCTTGGTTTGGGTGATAGTGACATGTTGCGATCGTCTTTGTAGGTGTTATTCGTATTCTTGGAAAGCGGAGAGTCTTTATCCTTCTTGGGAGATGCTCGATCACGCTTATCGCTGAAAGAAACCTCAATCCTTTCTTTCTTGGAGGACGCCCACCTCAGGGAGGCGATATGCTAAAGAAGTTATCTCTTCGCTGTCTCTGAGGGGGAGACCTTGACCGTTTCTGCTCCAGAGCCCCCATCCTTTTGCTCTGCTGGAGGATGCGGGAGTTAGTTTGGTTAAGGGAAAAAATCGGTGCTGCTATTGCTTGGTCGGTGTTCTGCGAAATGGGGACCGATTGTAGAATCTTGAGCTGGTCTTTGACAGAGTCCTTGGGAAACTGTTCCTCCAAGAATAGATTGTTGTTGTGATCAACGTTGATGGAATCCGGGGATGCAGTATGTCCGTCAGGGGTGCCGAAGTTATCCTCGAGGTGAGGATGTCCTTGGCTTGTGTCGGTCTTACATGTTGGGGAGAGCACAATCTTTCTAGATAGTTAGTGATTATACTGATCAACCATGATTGATGAATGAGGAGGATCTTTGGTCTTCAGATTTTGAGGAACATAAAACGAGGAAGATAAATTCCCACAGACGACACCACTGGTCTTACCGGTTGATTAGAATTTACAAGTTGGCCGGAGGATGATCTTTGACGGGCTGGAAAGTTGAGGAGAATAGGGGTTGTACCTGCAAGACACTCCGATGATCAAGTAAGTGTGGAATCAAAGAGATACAAGCAAAGTATTAGGGTTTTAGAGATGAATATTGGATATTCGATATTGGATACCTGGCCCTCACGTGTGTGAGGGTTTATATAATACCCCCGACGCTTAGCCATTGGTCCCTATTTATGGGCCTATATATGAGAGTTCGCAAAAATAAGTAACTGCCGGGACTAGGCCAAAACGGGAAAGTATGCTCGTAAGTAGCCGTTTGTTCCGAGGAGGAGGATTACAGGCAGATGGCCATTTTGGTCGTTTCCTGGGTGTCTGTCTGACTCGTGTTGGGCTGACAGGAGACAACTGCTGACTGAGTCAGACGTACGTGTCGTGCATAGCTGGTCATGTGCTAAGGGGCATGGTCAACCAAAATGTTGGGTCACTGTTGTTAGGTCATGCCAAAGGTGGAAGCGGATTGGGCCCATTCTAATCATTAGGTAAGTCCAGAACAACATTCATCCTAGAAAATATGACGTTTCCAATACAATTTATTTATTGAATTGAGAAAATGAGAAGTTTTTTTCAAGGGAGAAAAATAAATATTTTTTAATGTAAATAAAATAAATATATTTTTAATTCTTCTTAAATTTTATTAAAAATTACTACACCTTTTAAAAATAAAATTAGTATTAATAGTATATCATTCTCTTTTAAAAACTATCTAACATAAATAATTTATATAAAATAAGTTGTTAAAAGTATAATTCTTTGTGTCGAAGCAGTTTGCTCGACAAAAACAAGGAAGTGTCGAAAAGATTGGATCAAAGTGTGGAAACAGTTTATTACACACAAGTTTGATTTAGATCTAAAATAGATATATTATTATTTATTTCTAAAATAGATATATTTGATTTAGTTCTAAAATAGATATATTATTATTTATTTCTAAAATAGATATATTTGATTTAGTTCTAAAATAGATATTTTGAGATTTTGGCTAAGGGAGCAAGCTAACCTAAAATTATAAATAGAGGGAGTAACTCCTATTTTTGTAATAAATCAAGTTGTATTCATAGAATTTGCAGTTGCAATTGAATAAGAAGTTTTCCACACTTTATGGACAGAGAGAAACTGTGTAGAAAATCATTGTCTTTCTTCCTTTCTTTATTTCATATTTTTCATTTTTATTGTGTGGTGATAACAATCTTATTCATCAAGGTTGATAGAAATTCATCATAGGAATTGGTGGATTTCCAACATCTGGTATCAAGAGCTCCGGTTGAGAGATCAAGGGAAGAAGAAGAAAATCAATGGCAATGAATTATGCAAGTGGAAATTTTCCATCAAATCTTCTGATTCTTAAAGGTGATAACTATGAGAATTGCTGCCAATAGATGAAGGTTATATTCTGTTTTCAAGGTCTTTAGGACTTGTAAAATATGGATTAGAACCACTTGATGAAGATGCTTCAGAAAAGGAAGATGCGGAATATAAAGAATTGAAGACGAAGAATTATAAAGCTCTTTTTGTAATTCATCAATGTGTCAGCCCAGCCAATTTCGAAAAGGTTAGTGATGTAGAATCTGCAAAAGAAGCCTAGGAGATTATCAAGAAATATTTTTGAGGTGCATAAAAGGTGAAAGAGATGAGGTTACAAACTCACAAAAGAACATATGAATTGCTTCAGATGGAAGATAGTGAAAGTATATCTGGTTTCTTCACTAGGGTTACGAAACTAGTGAATCAAATCAAGACTTGTGGAGAGACGTTAATAACAAGAGCATTTGTTTCAAATATCTTGATATCTTTGGCTCCAAAGTTCGATCATGTGGTATTTGCCATAGAATAATCGAAGGACACGTCAACTTTGTCGAAACAAGAGCTTCAAGGGAAGCTTGAATCTCATGAACAAAGAATGGGTGAAAGAGTTGCAGGCAAGTCGAAGAGTGACGTGGCTCTGCAGGCTCAATTAGAAAAATACGAGAAAAACAAAGGAAAGTGGTTTGACAACAAAGGTAGAGGAGACTACAATAATTCGAGTGGTAGAGGAAACCAGCACAAAGAAAACATGTCGAATCAGAGAAGACTATACCAAGGCAACCAAAGAGGACGTGATACATATAAAAGAAGAAGTGGTGGTCGAAAACCTGACAGGGGTAACATTCGGTGTTACAATTGTCATAAGTATGGTCACTATTCTAGTGATTGTTCAGAAAAGTGAAATAATCAAGAAAGTGATGCAAAGTTCACAAAGTATAAAGAAGAAGAGATGATGTTGATGGTCACAATAAAAGATGAAGATAGATTCAAGGACCAATGGTACTTGGATTCAGGATGCTCATCTCATATGTCTGGAAGGAAAGACTGGTTTGTCTACATAAAATCCTCGGTGAAGAACACAGTGAAATTCGTAAATGACAATACCCTAACAGTTGAAGGTATTGGTGATGTTATGATTATGAGAAAAGATAGTAGGAGGTCAGTAATTTCCAATGTGTTGTACATACCAGACATGAAGAGGAATTTACTCAGTATAGGGCAGTTGGTCGAAAAGAACTACAAAGTGTCGATCAAAGACAAGATAATGAGAGAATTGTCGACATGAATGAAAGGTTAATCTTGAAGGCTCCCATGTATCAAAATAGAACCTTCAATATTGAACTTAAAGTGATGGAGCACAAGTTCCTTTCAACTGCATCTAGAAGAGATGAATGGATATAGAACTATCGACTAGTCCATCTCAACTTCAGAGACATCAGATATTTGAAAATAAGAAATATGGTTTCAGGACTTCTAGAAATTGACATTCCAAACGAAGTGTGTGAGGAATGTGTGCAGGCGAAGCAACATAAGAATAACTTCAACAAGGATTCCTGGAGCATGTTGAAGGCTATTCTCGAATTCATATACTCTGATGTAGGTGGCTAATTCAGGTGGATTCAATGGGAGGTAACAAATACTTTGTTACATTCATAGATGATTTCATTCGAAAATTATGGACTTACCCGATCAAGAAGAAAAGTGAAGTGATCGAGGTATTTTCCAAGTTTAAGTTTATGGTCAAAGATAAAGTGGTCGGAAGCTCAAAGTTTTGAGAATTTATGGTGGTGGAGAGTATGTGTTTAAGGACTTCAATAAATTATGTGAAAAAAAATGGATTATGCATGAGGTGGTGCCACCCTACACTCCACATCAGAATGGAACTACAGAATGGAAGAATCGAACCAGCATGAATATGGTGAGAAGTATGTTAAAAGGCAAGCATTTACCTAAAGAGTTTTAGGGTGAAGTTGTGTCGACTACATCATACATATTGAACAAATATCCAACGGAGAAGCTAGAAGGAATTACGCCAGAAGAATGTTTGTCTGGTGTGAAGCCTAGCTTGAGTCATCCGAAGGTATTTGGATCTATTATACATAGAAATGTGCCAGATCATTTGAGAAGAAAAGTTGATGACAATTCAAGTCAAATGATCCTAGTTGGATATGATTCAACAGGAGGTTACAAGTTGTTTGACCCAGTGAACAAGAAGATTGTGATCAGCAGGGACGTGATCATAGATGAGCTTAAAGAATGGTATTTGACTAAAAACATAAAGAAAGATTAAGTGATAATCTTTGTTGTACCCCAAAATTTTCCCTCCCTTTTCTCAATATCCTTCTCACAAAGATCCTCAATGGCTCAAGCTTGCACAAGTGTTGATTAGGTCAAACCACCTCTTAAGCACTAAGACCCCAAATTAGGGTTTTGATTTTCACAAGTAAAATTGGACTTTTGATGCTTCCAATTACTTTCATGTTTTATTATAGACCTTCAAGAATTTTCATACCAAGTTTCAAGTCTTGTATCTCAAAATTGCTCAGTAAGTTGCTCAGATGACTGAAAATCAGTTGCATTGGTTAAAAAGTCAATTGTGGCCAACTTACAGTCAAACTTCAAGATTTTCGACTAATAAAAACATTTTGAAGTCATATTCATCAAAAGTTTGGATCATAATTCCTCAAGAAAAGTGTTTAAATCATCAAAGGGCAAAATGGTCAAAATTAGGGCTTTGACTGAAAATGACTGATTTTTGGCTTTTGACCTAATACATGATCTAATGGCTTGAAGCATAATCTTAATAATTCAAGGACAAAATCTTGGCCTAATTTCATGGTTCAAAACATTTCTCAAGATCAAACAATTGATAGTTGAAATTTGGTCAACTGATGAAAAAATCAACTGATACACCAAGAGTCAAACTTTGACTTTTTGGTCAAAATTAAGTTTCAAAAGTCAAGATTCATCAAGACATTAAAAAATATGAATCTAGATCATCAAGGAATCAAGAAAGTAAAAAGTCAATACAAAAAAGTCAAACTTTTCAAGACTTAGAAAAATTCCTAAGTGTTTTAAACCTTGATAATTTCACTACTTCATGACTTTTTTTCACCAAGATGCAAGATGATTCAAAGAAAACTTTCAACATGAAAGTTGTAGATCTTGATGAATTCTATAACTTTGTATTAGAGGGTTGATGTCCAAAAAATGCCTATATTTGAAGATATAAGTCCATGAAGTCATGACATTTTCATAAAAACACTTGGTGAAAATTTTGACAAGTTTAGGCAGATTTTTGACCTAACTTCTTGATCAATTTCCACCTAGTTCCAATTTTATTTTGTCAAAATGGTTAACATGAAGGTTGTATACAATGTTTCAAGCCTTCCAAAATGTCCAAGAACTTGAAGAGATCATGATTTATCTAAGAGAATCGAAGACAAGAAGTTAGACATCCATTCTTGAATTACAAGTCATTTTTGTGATGAATACTTGACCAAAACCCTAGCCTATGTTGCACAATCTTACTTTGGAGGATTCTAACTTGTCTTTCACTCCATAATTAATTAATTACACAACTGTTATAGCTTTGATCCAAGCATTTGAGTCATTATCCAAGTTGAATTTCCATTTATGGCACAAAGGCACCATTGCCATTCTAGTAAAGTTGTTTTAATCACAAAGTCAACTTATCTTGAGTTTTGCACTTATTCCTTCTGCATAAGCTTCATCTACAAAGTCAGATAAACATGTTAAAGCTTCTAACCACTCTAGATAGCCATGTACCTTGCATTGAACCTATGTTTATCAAGATTGCTTCAAAAACAAGCCAACGATCCATAACATGTGATCTTGTGATTCTGATCACTCCAAGCCTTCAAACCTCTTGCCTATAAATTGAGACATTATTTGCAAGCTAAGACACGATTTTTGCAAGCCTGAAAACCCTCCCAAACTCCCTCAAGCCAGAAATTTCCCCAAAACACCATTTTTATGTAGATTCTAACCTCACACCTTCATCTCACAAATCACTCGTGCGCTCTTCCTCAAAATCAATCACAAAGCATATATATATCATTTAGAACCTAACCGAACACCTGTTACACGACTGTAACACCTCCATTACCATCCTTCATTTTCAAAATCAACAACCTACACATTGACTTCTCTAGGACATTACAGCCACTCTCAGCTCAAGCTAAGCATTGTGTTAGCTTCCTAGAGATTCTAGGAAGCTAACCAGATCATTAAAACATCTTGGGGATTTTTCAAACTCAAAACACGATCTCCATCTACAAGATGAGTTTTCTGAACTCCTATCTCTTCATACAAGCATCATTTGGCTTTGATTTTCAAAGATAAAATGTAGACATTATAGCCCTGAAACTAACTATGTCCTTAGAATTCATTTATATTGCATGAGTAGTGTGAATTTTAAACTTGAACTTTCTGAAAAAATTAGGTCAGATTTGGTACCAAGTAAAATTCATATGCATCTTTGATCCATTGTTTAAGTTGTTTACATATTTAGAATCGTGGTGAAATTTCTAACAAGTTTGATGTTTACAATTTCTAAAATGGTTGAGAGATGAGCGAGATACGATTTTCAAAAATATGATACAAGGGATGGCATGAGGAAGAAGATGAAGTTGCCTTTAGAAATCAGTTTATTATATATTTATTAGTTGTTGTTTCTATAACGGAAGAAACAACCACCCCAGTGGCAGAGAATGCGCGCGTAAGGCTTTGGTTTATAAGGTCCTGGGTTCGAGCCCCAGCGAGACCTTTTGTTCTTTTTCTCAACATTTTTATTTGTTTCTTTTTTTGTTTGGAACGCACTGGGCCTCCCCTGACTGGGCCTTTTCCATTTTATTTCTCCTCACCCCCTGTTTTCTCAAACATTTTTATTTTGTTTTGTTTTATTTTTTCTGATTTCCAACAAAACAGGCCTTGGGTCTAAACTGAAACATTTTGCTACTTTCTAACTACCCATTTTCTTTTCAAACCCCCTGACTTCATATTTATATTTTTATTTTATTTTATATTTTTTTCTTCTTATTTTATTTTATTATTATTATTTTCAATCAAAAAAATACACTAAATATATTTTCATAAATAATCAAATAAAAAAGGTTTTTATTTTTATTTTATCCCTACATTACTTTATTTTATAAATCACAAAAAACCCAAAAAAAATTCTTTCTTAAATTAATTAAATCAAGTTAAACTTAGGTTTTAATCAAATTAATTTAGACATTAGGATTTTTATTAATTTCTTTTCAAATCAATTAGATTAATTAAAACCTTTTCATACAAAAAACCATAAAAACAATTCTCTTTCCAATTCCTTTTTTTACATTTTCTTTGTACATTTTATTGTTTCATATTATATTGTAATTGTCAAAGCCTTGTAATAGTAATTAGGGTTAACTTTATTTGTCATCCCCATTTATAATTTGTACCCCCATCCCCTAAAGTATTGTAATAGGGTATGACTTTTAATTTCTGCAATTTACCGCTTTCCATATTATTGCTAGTAATTAAGGTTTGTATGGAAAGACTTAAAACCAAGCAATAGACAACCCTAATCTAAGACAAATACATGAAAACAAAGACACTTTGCACACTTTCACCTCTAGGATTAACCCACACTTGTTGCTTTAGAATAAAACAGTCATGTCCCTCGAATGTGGGATACTTTAGCAAATACCCTCGATTACAAGATCGTAGTCCCTCAATGACCCTTCGATGTTGCCTTCGGTAAATAATCTTAGACCCTTACGACAAATTGCTAAGGTATCCTACAATGTTGACTTCTATGACTATACGATGACCCACACCTGTCCCTTCATATCCAATGATAAGGTTTCTTACTAACTAATGGTAAGACAACACTATCTAAAGGAGGAGGAAAAGAATAAAGACTTTCTTTTGAGTAGGTAGAACGCTTGTAGTTGCTTGCTCACAAACATCTCACAAACAAAACCATATTTACACCTCACACTTTCAAAACACTCTTCAAAATAAACATCTCTTTGAACTATTTTCAAAACCAACACTTTGTATACATTCATATAGAGACGAGAATCATTACAAAATTTGCCGAAACAAAGGCGTTTTCAAAAATATTTTCAAACTAACACCCAACACAAAAACATTTACAAAGCATTTTCAAAGTGAGCTAACAACTAAGAGCCCGTAGATAACAACAGATGAAAATGGTGCTAACACCTTCCTTTTTCATAACCTACCCCCCTGTTGTACCCCAAAATTTTCCCTCTCATATTTTCCCAAGATTTTTCCCTTACATGGTGGTTACAAAGACTTGGTTAAAGAAAGAGGACATTTTTGAATATTAGCAAAGTGTCTTTTGATTGGAAGTTCAACAATGTCCTTATATTGACAGTTAAACAGTGCCCTTCGATTGGTATAACAACAAGTTTTGACCGAGCTCTTAAAATCCTTCGATACAAGCTTGACTTACTAGTCTTTGATTGGGAATTTAACACCCTTCGATCAAGCTTTGGTCCATAAGTCTACGATTGAGCTTTGTTTTCCTTTAAAATGGCTCCCTTCGATTCAGAAATAAGGGGAGCTCCTTTTGGCTTCCTTCATTTGAAGCACCTCTGGCTTCTTTCATTTGGAGCATCTATGGGCCTCCATCATTGAAGCACCTTTGGTCTCTTTCACACAGGCCCATTTGGACAAATGGCCTGCATGCCTGCCTGCACAAGGCAGGAATTTTCTTCATACCTACAAGGCAAACACCTGGTACATGCTTGCCTGCACCAGGCATGAACTTCCCTCATGCTAAGTTTTGACAGCCAATTTCTACACTATGGTATTCCAAAAGTCCATTCGAAGGACGCATATTGCTGGACATTCGGAGAAGCTTGAAATTATGGCAGCAGATACTCAATGTCACAGTGAATGTTATGACACCGTATCTGACTTTCTATAAGACAGTAAATAAAAACAGTAAAGAACACAGTCAATTGTTTACCCAGTTCAGTGTGAAACAACACCTACTCTGGGGGCTACCAAGCCAGGGAGGAAATCCACTATAAGAGATATTAATTCAGGAATAAACCAACCAGTTTATCTTAAGACCTACCCAATGTAACTTCAATCTAAGTTCAACTTAAACCTGAGTTCCTACTCACTCCCACTGAATCACAACAGTGATACTTAAACAATTTACTAATGAAATAATGAAGACACTCTTCATAACATATACTTGATTATGCTTCACAGCTTTTTAATCAAGTAACACAAACACTCGTGCTTCACAGCTTTGAGTGATACATAAACCTAACTTGACTTTGCTTCAAAGCTTTAGTCAAGAGACACAAACACTCTTGCTTCAAAGCTTTGAGTGATACAAAAACCCTTACAATCAAAACCTATTCCAAGTCACTTATCACAATGATACTTGCTTGGATTACAGCAGTTAAAACTATACAGCTCCTAATTGATCTTCTATCAAAGAGTTCATTTCCAATCAGCTTTCCTGTTGAATATATATGCAGCTGTTTCTTCAGTTAGGGCTTCCACGAAAAGCTAGGGTTAATTAGGGTTAACCTCAAGACTTGGTCACAAGACTTTATCAACCAGATTAGGGTTGAGCTAGGTTAACCTAAAGACCACGTGAAATTCTGTTCTGGAAGGAATGAACCAACTTCCTGAAAAATCTCAGAATTAACCAAACTGCATAACTGTTAGATCATTACAGGATGTCTTAACATTTGTTATGACATCAGAATTCCTGTTTACTGATTTTGGTAGAAAGTAATAAATGTGATCATTGCAAAATGCTCAGATACACACTCATAAACAGCAGCTACTATATGCCATACTTTTTCTGCATAAAGTACCTAATAATCCAGAATGTTATGACATCAGTCAAGACATTCACACACCTGGTTTTACCAAAAATACATGCCAATAACTAAACACTTACAAACTCCACCTTTGGCATATTTTTGGTTAAAACCCCTAAGCAATCAGAGAATAGAGAGAAGCAGAATGAATATGACTGCAGAAAAATGTAATGTCTACCAAGTAATTAACACAAAATATCTCCCCCTCTTTAGCCACAAATAGGCCAAAGATACATGTACTTATATGTTATACAGTTATCCAAAATGAGTAATAAAAACAAAGAAAATCTGAAATCACTTGCATCAACAGGAACCAGCATCAAGCTTGTCAACTCCACCAAACTTTAAGCACTGTCATCTTCAGAGGAGGCACTTTCTTCAGCATTGAGCTGATCTTCAGCAGCATCCTCTTCCCTTCCTTTTCCTTCAGTCTCCTCCTGTTCTAATCTTGCAATTAGGTTCTCAAGAGTCTTTTTCCTTGTCTCCAGCTCTCTGCAGGTTTCCTTCAGCACAGCTATAACATCAGATGTCTTGGACTGAGTTTTTACAGTTGATGTCTCAGCTGATGTCATGACAATGTCAGGAACATGAGATCCCTGGAATAGCTTGTAGTGTAACCCAAGAGCAGGAGCTCTTTTGCAAGCAGTATCTCTTTCCACCAGGATGTCAGGGTACTGAGCAAGGACAATTCCACATAGGAGGGAGGGAAAGGTAACAGGGCCTTTAACAGCATAGCTTCTAGCATGTTTTAAAGTTTGATCAAATATATACCTGCCATAGTCAAATTTAGTCCTGGTTCCAACAGCATAAATGAATCTCCCCAATCCTGTAGAGATGGTTGATTTATGACTGGTAGGGACCCAGTTGGCTGCACCAATCTTGTGCATGATGGCAAATTTTATGCTTAGCTTGCTAGCATTCAGCTTGCCTTTTAAGGGCCAGCACTTGACTTGTCTTGCTGTGATGGTTTGGCATACTTCATTGTCAGTAACTTCTAGTTCTGGGCAAGCCTCATTTGATCTTCCAAGAAATTTGTTAATTTCAGAGGGAGAGAAATTAACTTTTCTTCCTCTCACATAGATACATTCAAAGTCAAGTTCACTATGAATTCCTTGACAAGATTTTCATAGCATTTGGTAAACTTTTCCACAGTCTTCATTAGTCCAGCAACTTTGATTAGGTCCATGATTTCCTTATAATCCATGGCACCATTGTTTAGTTCTCTTTCCAAGGCTATTCTCTTCAAGCAAACATACTTCCATCTGTTGGCATTTTCAGGGTGGTGAAATGAAATGTTGTCAGTGGGAACTTCAGGAACTCTAGCCATTTTGCTGGAAGGGAGTTTCCTTCTGAGAGGAATGTCTTCAGCATCAATTTCAAATTCTGATTCCTCATCAGAATCAGAAGGTTCAGGCTCTTTCCTCTTCTTTGCTATTGGTTGTCTCACAGGCTTTGAGAGACTCCCAGCATGTACTCGGGCTTTCACCTTCCCCTTGGACAGTCCAGTCTTCACAGTTTCCACACCAGTCTTGCCTTCAGACCTGGTTTTCTTATCAGCAGGTTTCTCTTTGATCAGACATTTTGCAGCATCCTGATTACCCTTTCTGTTCATTATTCTCCTAGCTATGTTAGGGTTGATATTTGCAATTAGGTCATTGTCTGAGTATTCCTCATCCACATCAATAACAGGTGATTCAACATTCTTCTTTGAAGGGTTCTGAATATCATCAAGGTTTTCAGATGATTTCTGAATGTTGTCATTTGGAGTCTCAACATTCTCAGAGACATCTGGATTTACTTCAACATTTGGGCTTGCTGATTCTTGATTTAATGGAACAGAAATCCCAGGTACAAAGTGGTTCTCACTCAAAATTCTTGTAACAAGCCTAGAAATTGCTTGATGAACATAAGTTGAGCCTTCCCTATTTGGTACAAAAGATGAAGGTTGAGAGGGATTACCGGATGAAGTAGCTTGAGACCTTCCTGCATGCCTTGTTCTCAGCTTTTTGACCTTGGAGGGGTTAGTTGCCATTTCTCTAAGAGGAGTAATCTCCAGGACTTCAGAATCCATGCATGATGTGATTGCCCGAGAATCTCGATCAGAGGATGAGGATGAAACAGTCATCTTGGATAAGGATGATGTTTGAGACATTTTGATAGACTTAGAAAACCAGTAGCAACTAGAGAGAAAACTTTGATTGAGAGAATGGGATTTGTTGCAGAGTCGAGAGAGGAAGGAGGCAAATGAGTGTCTACTCAACTTCTTAATAATTTTGAAAGAAATGTGAGAACATATGATTAACCCAATCAAAATAGACTTAACAAAAATAACTCCTTCAACCCTTGTTTTAAGCAAAATTAATTGCTATAATTCCTCATGTTGGCAAATACCCAACTTGCCCCTCAAGTTTTCAAATTGATTTGCATCAAGTGCCTTGGTAAAAATGTCAGCCAGCTGTAGCTCAGTGGCAACATGTTCCAGTTTAATTGTCTTCTCCTCTACAAGGTCTCTGATAAAGTGATGTCTAATGTCAATGTGCTTGGTCCTGCTATGCTGAATAGGGTTCTTGGAAATGTTGATTGTACTTAGATTGTCACAGTACAATGTCATAACATCTTGTGTGACATTATACTCAGTGAGCATCTGTTTCATCCAGATCATTTGAGAACAGCTACTACCAGCTGCAATGTATTCAGCTTCAGCAGTAGAGAGAGACACACAGTTCTGTTTCTTGCTGAACCAGGAGACTAGATTATTTCCTAAGAAGAAACATCCTCCAGAGGTGATTTTTCTATCATCAGCACTTCCAGCCCAGTCAGCATCACAATAACCAGTCAGAGTTGGTTTACAGCCATGAGAGTATAACAAGCCATAGTTGTAAGTTCCACTTACATACTTCAAAATTCTCTTCACTTGGTTGATATGACTGACTTTAGGATCATCTTGGTATCTTACACAAACTCCAACTGCAAAAGCAATGTCAGGTCTGCTGGCTGTTAAGTACAACAAACTTTCTATCATGCTTCTGTACAGACTTTGGTCCACCTTAACCCCACTTGAATCTTTGGATAGCTTTAAATGAGTAGGTGCAGGGGTCCTTTTGTGTCTGGCATTCTCCATACCAAACTTCTTGACAATGTTCTTTGTATACTTGCTTTGAGATAGAAAGATTGAGTCCTCCATCTGTGAGACTTGCAGTCCAAGAAAATAAGTCAGTTCTCCCATGAGACTCATTTCGAATTCAGCCTGCATCTGGTCAGCAAAATGTTTAACCATTTGTTATGACATTCCCCCAAACACTATGTCATCAACATATATTTGAGCTACCATTAACTTCCCTCCTTCATTTTTGACAAAGAGGGTTTTATCCAAGCCTCCTTTTCTGTATCCTTTGTCTGAGAGAAATTTTGTTAACCTGTCATACCATGCTCTAGGAGCTTGTTTCAGGCCATATAGAGCTTTACTCAATTTGTAGACATGATCAGGGTGGTTTGGATCCACAAAACCTTTAGGCTGTTCCACATAAACTTCCTCATTTAAGTACCCATTTAGGAAGGCACTTTTTACATCCATCTGAAATAGCTTGAACTTCAGGAGACAAGCAATTCCCAATAGGAGTCTGATAGATTCCAGTCTGGCTGCAGGGGCAAAGGTCTTATCAAAATCAACCCCTTCAACTTGAGTGTATCCTTGGGCAACAAGTCTTGCCTTATTCCTAGTGACCACTCCTTCAGCATCTGATTTGTTCTTGTATATCCATTTTGTGCCAATGATGTTTGTTCCCTCTGGAATAGGAACTAACTCCCAAACTTCATGTTGCTTAAATTGGTTCAATTCATCTTGCATTGCACCAATCCAGTATTCATCAGTTAAAGCCTCCTTAACATTTCTTGGTTCAATTTTAGACACAAAGCAAGAGTTTGAGATGATTTCTCTAGATCTTGTAATGACTCCACTATTAGGATCCCCTATGATGAGTTCTTTAGGATGATCTTTCTGAATTCTGATGGAAGGGATTTTGCTAGCTTCCTTGGATTCAGAGTCTGCTGTAGTGGTGTTAGGAAGGTCATTCTGTTGAGTTGGAGTCTCAAAGAATGTCTCAACATTACAAGGGACATCTGTTTCTTCATGATAATCATCAACTATGACATTTATTGATTCCATCATGACTTTGGTCCTGGAATTGAATACCCTATAAGCTCTGCTGTTGGAGGAGTATCCTAGAAATATACCTTCATCACTTTTAGGGTCCAGCTTTCTCCTTTGTTCACGATCTGCCAGAATATAGCATTTGCTGCCAAATACATGGAAGTACTTCACAGTTGGCTTTCTTCCTTTCCAGAGTTCACAAATGGTGGATGAGGTTCCCTTTCTCAAAGTGACTCTGTTATGGACATAACAGGCTGTATTCATCGCTTCAGCCCAAAAATGAATAGGAAGTCTTTTGGCATGTATTATAGCTCTGGCAGATTCCTGTATGGTCCTATTTTTCCTTTCTACAACTCCATTTTGTTGACGAGTTATAGGAGAAGATAATTCATGACTAATTCCTTCTGAGGAACAGAACTCATTAAACTTACTGTTTTCAAATTCCTTGCCATGATCACTTCTGATTCTGACAATACACCCTTCTTTTTCTCTTTGAATTCTGTTGCACAGTTCTTTAAAAACTTCAAACACATCAGATTTTTCCCTAATGAAGTTAATCCAGGTGAATCTGGAAAAGTCATCCACAACAACATAGGCATATCTCTTTCCACCAAGACTTTCCACCTGCATTGGTCCCATCAGATCCATATGTAGAAGTTATAGAACCTTAGAGGTGGTCAGATGTCTTGACTTTGGATGTGACATCCTAGTCTGCTTACCAACCTGACATTCACCATAAACTCTCCCTTTTTCAATTTGCAGTCTTGGAATCCCTCTGACTGCCTCCATGGAGATAATCCTTTTCATTCCTCTTAGATGAAGATGGCCAAGTTTTTGGTGCCACAGTTTCACCTCTTTTTCTTCTTTGGCAATAGAACACACAGTGGAGTAATTAGTGTTCTCAGGCTCCCACAAGTAACAGTTGTCTTTAGATCTGACTCCTTTCATTACAACTTCTTGTTTTTCATTAGTTATAAGACATTCAGATTTTGAGAAGTTGACCTTGAATCCTAGATCACATAATTGACTGATACTAATGAGATTAGCCGTCAGGCCTTTTACTAATAGTACTTCATTCAGATTTGGAACTCCAGTGCAGTCCAAATTACCAACTCCTTTGATTTCTCCTCTAGCACCATCTCCAAAGGTCACATAACTAGTGGTGTGAGGTTTAACATTATTGAGAAGGTTCTTGATTCCAGTCATGTGCTTAGAACACCCACTGTCAAAGTACCAGTCTTCCTTTGCAGAGACTCTAAGGGAAGTGTGGGCTATCAGGGAAATAGCCTTTTTCTTCCACTGTGGAGTATGTGGTACCTTGTTAGACTTAGGTTTGACACCTGGGTTCTGATTAGGGTATCCATACAATCTGAAGCAGAATGGCTTTATGTGACCAAACCTCCCACAATGATGACATCTCCATCTTTGGTACTTTTTCTTCATATTTCTCTGTTCCCGATGTTGAGTGTTATGTTGTGACATCTGCTTTGACATTTGTTTATCAGGCCTGATCTTCTTGTCTGCACCAGATTTCTTTGCTGCCACAAATCCTAGACCAGACTTGTTTCTCACATTTTGTCCAACCTGGAGGATTTCTTCCAATTTGTCAGTTCCATTTGTCAGTATCTTGACAGATTTGGTCATCTGGTTTAGTTTTGAGTTCAGCATTTGAACTTCCCCTTCTAGATGACTTATAGTTTCAATGTCTGCCCTTTTTTCAACCTCCAACTTTATGATGAGTTTTGTTTGTTTCTCATTTTGCATACAGACTTCAGCACTTCTGATACATAATTTCTTGTAAGTATCAGCCAGTTCTTCAAATGTCACTTCCTCATCACTAGTGTCACTTTCAGAGGTACAAACACCAGTTAGTGCAGTAACTAGTTTGGCAGATTCTTCTTCAGAATTACTTTCTGAATCACAGTCAGACCAGGTAACAAACATTCCTTTCTTTTGTTTCTTAAGAAAGGTAGGACATTCAGCTCGAAGATGTCCATATCCTTCACAACCATGGCATTGAATTCCTCTGCCTTGATTTCCCTTCTCTTCAGACTTTGGTCTTCTGCTGGAGTCATAAGATCTGTTAATGTCAGAGGGGATGTTCTTAACATTTGACCTTGACTTTGGATCCATTCTTTTGATGAGTTTGTTGAATTGTCTTCCAAGCATGGCTATAGCTTCTGAAATATTTTCTTCTTCATCCTCCTTGTTTTCATCTTCAGTGTTGGATACAAGTGCTATGCTCTTGTTTTTCTTGTCAACATTGTCACTGATCCCCATCTCAAAAGTCTGAAGAGACCCAATGAGTTCATCCACCTTTAACTTGCTGATATCCTGGGCTTCCTCTATAGCAGTTACCTTCATTGCAAATCTTTTAGGCAGGGATCTGAGAATCTTTCTCACCAGTTTTTCTTCATACATCTTTTCTCCCAATGCTCCTGAGGTGTTGGCAATCTCCAAGATGTTCATGTGAAACTCATGAATGGTTTCATCTTCCTTCATCCTTAGGTTCTCAAACTTGGTAGTCAGCATCTGAAGCCTTGACATTTTAATTTGGATGTGCCCTCATGGGTAGTTTTGAGAGTGTCCCACACTTCCTTGGCCAGTTCACATTGATGTACTAGTCTGAATATGTTTCTATCAATTCCATTGAACAAGGCATTTAAAGCTTTGGAATTACCCAGGGCTAACTCATCTTCTTCTTTGCTCCATTCTTCCTCAGGATTCAGACTGATTGTCCCATCTTTCTCAGTTATGGTGGGATGGTTCCATCCTTTATCAGCAGCTCTCCAAGCCTTTTTGTCCAGTGATTTTAAGAAGGCAATCATACGAGGTTTCCAGTAGTCATAATTTGATCCATCCAGAATGGGTGGTCTGTTTCCAAAAACTCCTTCTTTGTCCATAGTGCCAGAAAGTAATATCCCTAGATCTCACCCAGTAATACAGGCAGGGTGTCTGCTCTGATGCCAATTGAAATTCTGGTAGCAGATACTCAATGTCACAGTGAATGTTATGACACCGTATCTGACTTTCTATAAGACAGTAAATAAAAACAGTAAAGAACACAGTCAATTGTTTACCCAGTTCAGTGTGAAACAACACCTACTCTGGGGGCTACCAAGCCAGGGAGGAAATCCACTATAAGAGATATTAATTCAGGAATAAACCAACCAGTTTATCTCCTTCACTTAAGACCTACCCAATGCAACTTTAATCTAAGTTCAACTTAAACCTGAGTTCCTACTCACTCCCCCTCAATCACAACAGTGATACTTAAACAATTTACTAATGAAATAATGAAGACACTCTTCAGAACATACACTTGATTATGCTTCACAACTTTTTAATCAAGTAACACAAACACTCGTGCTTCACAGCTTTGAGTGATACATAAACCTAACTTGACTTTGCTTCAAAGCTTTAGTCAAGAGACACAAACACTCTTGCTTCAAAGCTTTGAGTGATACAAAAACCCTTACAATCAAAACCTATTCCAAGTCACTTATCACAATGATACTTGCTTGGATTACAGCAGTTAAAACTATACATCTCCTAATTGATCTTCTGTCAAAGAGTTCATTTCCAATCAGCTTTCCTGTTGAATATATATGCAGCTGTTTCTTCAGTTAGGGCTTCCACGAAAAGCTAGGGTTAATTAGGGTTAACCTCAAGACTTGGTCACAAGACTTTATCAACCATATTAGGGTTGAGCTAGGTTAACCTAAAGACCACGTGAGATTCGTTTCTGGAAGGAATGAACCAACTTCCTGAAAAATCTCAGAATTAACCAAACTGCATAACTGTTAGATCAGTACAGGATGTCTTAACATTTGTTATGACATCAGAATTCCTGTTTACTGATTTTGGTAGAAAGTAATAAATGTGATCATTGCAAAATGCTCAGATACACACTCATAAACAGCAGCTACTGTATGCCATACTTTTTCTGCATAAAGTACCTAATAATCCAGAATGTTATGACATCAGTCAATACATTCACACACCTGGTTTTACCAAAAATACATGCCAATAACTAAACACTTACAAAGCTGAATCAGAGCCATTCAAAGAAGCATGCAAGAGGTCCAATTGAAGGGCAAGGATTGAAGGCATTTGAAGGACGCATATTGCTGGCCATTTGAAGAAGCTGAATCAGAGCCATTCGAAGATGCATGTAAGAGGTCTAGTCGAAAGGCAAGGATTGAAGGAATTCGAAGGAGCCAATTTGTCCACATTCACTCAAATTTTAAAAGAGGACAAGATCCCATGTTTTTGGCCACAATTATAAAACTTCATTTATGGCCTTGAAAACGTTTATTTATGGCAGTTAAACTTTTGTCTTCTTGTCCCCTCCCTCCTATTCTATATAAGCATCATTCTTGCAAGCCAAAAAAAAAACACAAACTATGGAGATAGGCTTCCCATAAACCCACCATAGTTATCAAAAAATAATCCAAGAGTATCCAGCAACTATAGTCCCCACACAAGTTCAATTTTCCAGCAAGGTAAGTCCCCTTGACCTTGTACCTTTCGTTTCAGCAAGGCATGTAAATAACATTTATTCACCTTTTATTTCTGTCCTTTTCGATTGCATGTTTTTCTTGTCTAAATATACATATTAGAACTAACCCTTGTACAGACTCAAACGAACAGAAAAGGACTAGTGTGAAATAAAGCCTTAGGCTTCGCACCTCATTGCCCGACTGCCCCAAACGAAAGAGGCACCTTCATGATTGTTTTGCAGGTCCACGTCCCTTCAAAGTCCAAACAAACTAGGCATAAAAGAGTCCAAATGAAGGATCCTAATACTGCTTCCCAGTACAATCGAAGGAGGCCAGGAGAGTCCAATCGAAGGCTGCTCACGCCAGCTTCCTAGCCCAATCATAAGAGGCCAAAGAAGGGGTGAATCGAAAGAACATCTTTCCCCCTTGAATCGAAAGACTCACTTCCGCTTTTCTCTTTTGCATGCCTAAGCCCATTTGGTATTTTTCTTTTTTGTATTATTTCTTATATTTCTTCTTATTATTGTTTTCTGTTGTTTAATTAACCAAATATAAAAGAAAAATCTCACTAAAAAATTAGGTTTAAATTTCTTAATTAAAAAAATTAAGTTCTTTAGTTAATTATTTAATTGAAACTTTAACCTTTTTCTTAATTAAAAATGAATTAGAATTTAGGACTAATTATTTTCTTTTCATAATAATAAAAAAAAACTAAAAAGAAATTAGTTTATTTTTCTTAATTTTATTTTATTATATAAACTTTAGGATAATTGACTATTTTTCTTAAATCAAAAACAATAAAAAAAAGGATTTTTCTTATTAGTCTTTTTTTTTATGAACTTTTAGTCTTTCGCGCGTTATTTATTTTTCGCATTTTTACATTATTGTATCTGTTGACAGTATGGAATAGATTAAATTAGGATTTTTACCGCTTTACTTATTTTTTCTTCTCCCAAGTTTTGTACATTATAAATATCCTTCTTATTTTTCGCACTTTACATTTTCCTGTATATATATTAACTGCTAGTAACTAGGCATGTACGACAAGACTAATAACAAAATGTTAGCAAACTTAACACAAGACATAAATAACTGAATACAACACACATTGCACATATGCACCTCTAGGGTATCTCACTTTGGTTGCCTTTAGAAATAAAACAGTCATGAGGCAGGAACGTTTTAGCAAAGACCCATAAATCAATAAGATCATAGTCCCTCGATGACCCTACAGTTGCCTTTTCAATAAATGATCTAGTCCCTAAACAAAATTGCTAAAGCGTCTCCATAAATTGCCTTCGTGACTGTAACGTTCCTTCGAATGTCCCTCATACATCCAACGACAGGGCTACCTACTCACTAATAGTAGGATAGCACTGTCTAAAGGATAGGAGGAAAAGAAAGATCCTTTTCGAGTATAAAATTAGATAGTTGTTAGAAGTTTGCTCAAAACATTTTGCACTTACACAAATACTACTTTTCAAGAACATTTTCAAGACACTTTGTATACTTTCTCCACATTCGCGAGAAACATTACAAAGTTTGCCACACTAAGGCATTTTAAAAACATTTTCAAATACACAAAGCCCAAAGTACTTTCAAAATGAGAAAACCTCTAAGAGCCCGTAGATAACTACGGTTGGAAAGGGTGCTAACACCTTCCCTTTCAATAATCTACCCCCTTACTCAGAATAATCTCGAAAAAGGTCATTTTCTATTCTTTTCACCCTTTCCTTAATTTGGATAAAAGAAAAGTCGATGGCGACTCTTGCTTACCGCAACATTTGTGAACACAAACACAAAACCAGTATATAACAGTCGGTTCTGCCATCGTATCACAAAACTGGAGACTCTGCTGGGGAGTTAATAAAAAGTGGGGTTTACCTTAGAGTTAGTTCATTATTAAAAATTTTTTTTGTGTTTTTTAAGCCTTATCCTTGGAGGGTTATTTGGGTTGTTACTATAGATCCTACACCCGGATTTGGGGGCATCTTTTTAGGTAAACAACAATAGATCATAGATATTGTATGGTGTAGACCGATATGGTTGAAGCGATAGCTGTGTTGGTGTGACACTTTGGTTGGTACCGGTATCCCTTGTGTTGAATCGAGGAGAATACGGGGCCACCGCGTAGTGTCGTGAAGCACTAACGGACCTTAGAACCTTAGTTGAACAAAACTTGGCCATTAGAAAGTAATGAGATAACCGGCCTCAATGTGAAGTTGGGGATTGGTTGATACGGGATACTACACTCATTGAGATTGGACTTTCAAGATGTTTTGGCCGCAAGAAAAGATTGCTAAGCTGAAACAATGCTCGATAAAGAAAGATCAGTGATATTGAGACTCCTTAGAACCCGATTACTATTTCTAGGACAGGTTGAACCAACTAAACTTCAAGAGGGTACTTACCTATAAACCCCATGCAAGCCTGATTCTAAGGTCTTGTGTGTTTTGTTTGTGTGTGATTAATTTTCCTTAATATGACATCATGCATCATAACATCTATGTTTCATTACACTAACCATTTCAAGGACCAAGGGAATTTATCTTTGTTCTGTCTTGCAGATCATGGCTTCCGCTTGAAGAAATACTATCCAGATTAGCTTCATGAGAATACCTCTCCAACTCAAAGAGCTAGTATCAAGGGTTCCCGAGACTTCCTCATTTACCAAGAACTATGGTCAACTCCTCAGTCTGGTTACCTCGGGTTTTGATGAGAAGATGATGAGTGTACTATTTCAATTCTTTGACCCTAAGCACCATTGCTTCACTTTTCTAGATTACCAGTTGGTGGCCACTGTGATACGGTGGCAGAACCAACTGTTAATACTGGTTTGCATTTTTTTTGTTCACAAATATTATGGTAAGCAAGAGTCGCCACCGAATTTTATTTTATCCAACAAGGAAAAGGAACAGAAAAAACCTTTTTTGAGATGTTTCTGAGTACGGGGGTAGATTATAGAAAGGGAAGGTGTTAGCACCCTTTCTATCAGTGGTTTTCCACGGGCTCTTAGGTACTTGGTCATTTTAAAATAGCTTGTGTGTGTACTTGTTTTGAAAAACGTTTTACTTCGTGATAACCCTTGTATCAGTCCTCAAGGGTGTGACGAAGTTGTTTTGAAAATTGTTTTGAAAAAGTGTTTATGTGAAAAGTTTTGTTTGATTGATTGAGCAAGTACTTAAGAGTTAATCTACCTACTCGAAAAAGACTGTTCGTTTTCCTTTAGACAACGCTATCCCATTATTAAGAAATAGGTAGCACCTTCGTTGGAGTTTTAAGGGACGTTTGAAGGGACATATACGATCATAAAAGCAATGTTAGGGAATTTTAGTAATCATCCTAAAGCCTTAAAGATCTTTTTTCGAGGAAACATCCGAATGGGTCATTTTAGATCTTTCGGGGCTAGAGGACAACCACTAACAAACCCTATACTTCATGACCGCTTACCGAAGGCAACCAAAATGGAGTAGACCCTAGGAGTGAGCATGTGCGAGTGTAATTTTCAATTAATTTGTCTTTGCACGTTTAGGGTTTTCTACTGTTTTAATTTCAGATAGTCTTTCCATACAATCCTATTAACATACATCTAAGCAGTTTATAGTTTGCGGAAATTAAAAGGCGGGAAAGTTAAAAAGGTCCTAGCTATTATAGGACTTTTGCAGATACATAATTATTTAGACTGAAAATAAAATGCAAAAATGTAAAACCCTAATTACTATTGCAAACCCGGAGCAGATACAATAATAATAAAAAGGAAATTAAAATGCGTGCGGCGAATTAAATGCGAGAATAGTTAGGAACGCTAAAAAATCTAATTGAGAAAATATTTAGGTTATTTTTTTGAAGAAAAATTAATTAGATTATGTGCAAAATTGAAACCCTAATTCTAATTGCTTTTAATTATAAAAGAAAAGAATTAAATTACCCTAACTTAATTAAACTAATTAATTAAGAAATAAAAATATTTTATATAAAAAAATGATTTTTGATGTTTTTTGTGATTTTCTGATTAAATATGAAAAATATGATTTTTGATGTTAATTAAAAGAAAATAATTAAGGAAATAATCAAAAAAAGAATTAAAATAAAAAGATGAGAAAAGGGCCTGTATTGAAGAAATCAGGGGGTGGGTTGCTGAATTTGTTAGGCCCATTATGCTCAAGCCCAGTCCTTGCGTGGGATCCAATACTGGCTCCTTCTGATGGTGCACCATGATCCCTCCTTGTCTGGGGCGTTGGATCTAGATAGATTGTGATCCATTGGTTGGATTAATAAGGCGCATGATGGACGCGTGGGGTTATGAAACACTGGATCTGCAAGTGAGAATTAAGAAAATAATGAAAACTTGTTGGGACCTAAGATCGAACCCAGGTCCTCCCACTACCCAGCGTGTACGCTTGCCATCTGTGCTACATGTGTCAGTTGTTATTATAATGAAAACAAACAATATTATATGAAAACAAAGTGGATTAGTGGGTAAAACAAAAAACGCGCGCGCTGGTTTGAATGGTCCAGTGGTTGGCTGCCACGTTATTGTCTTCTTCGTAAGTTTGCCGTCTTAGATGCATAACCTATACCCACGAACAATATTCCATGGCTAAAACCTGGAAACTTCACAAATCAAAAGCACGCAACATAAATGCAATGTAAGACCACAAATCAATTTGTTTTGATCTCACGAACACGATATTACCCTTTTCCTGGGCCAATTTAACTTGTATGACAAAATCCCAAAACGCAAGGACAAACCCTAATAATGGCAGTCATGGATATACGCATAAAAACTCAAAATTATATAAACCAAAACATTCTAAAATCTCATACAAACACAATGCTATGTTCAATAATGGTTAATCACGTGTAAGTTGCAAAATATGGTTCAAGCTAGGGGATGCAAACCGTGGGTCTGTAGCGTGCGTTTCTGGGCGTGAAAAGACTTGAAAATGACTGAGACACGTTCTGGAGATGTCCAAGAAGTGATTGGTAGCCTTGACTTTCTTTGAATTACCCTATAGAATTGGAATCGACCCACCACTTTTTGTCCACTTTTTGAGTTTGTTCTAGTGTTCTTCACGACTGTAATCCTTATGTTTTTTGCTTGTTCTTACTCAGTATATGTAGTAGTATGGATTAGGGAAACAAAAATAATTCCAATCTCTTGAAATCATTAAGATTTGATTTGTTTTTCTTTAGCATCATATCTTCCCAAATTCATCAAAAATCATGTCAATTTGAACCAATCCACCTTTGCACGATATTACTTGGTCATCATAGATTGGTTGGATTTGATTCCTGCCAAAAAATCAGATCAAAATAAATCTTTTGTGTTTTTTGCACTTTATTTGATTTAATTCAACTTTTAATTAATAAAAAATCAAAATAAAATGAATAATGAAACAAATAATATGTGGATGCTGATTTGGGCCGTGGACCATGTTACAAACAAGATACAATCATGAAATTCTAGGCCCATTTGACAAAAAAAATGTTTTTGAGCATATTTGGCTTTTGGAAATTTTTTCAAAAATGGCCAACTTTGCCAAGGCATATCTCCTCCAAGTTTAACCCTAGAGAGGTGTTCTTGGACTTTTTAGAAATCTTAGGATGTCCCCTAAACAACCCTTTTGGTCTCATCTCAATTGGGTCTTCCATATTCATGTAAGAAGCTTTGACCCAAAAAGTGTTTTTGTTGACTTTTCAAAAGGACCTATAATGTAGAAATTCCTATCTTTTGATTTGTGCATATTTTGAACTTGAGGGCTGAATATGGGTTGTAAGGAATTTCATCCTCTTCAAAATTAGCCTTGGATGGAAAATTTCTGATAAAGTATGAAGAAGTTATGCTTGGTCAAAGTTTGGTTGACTTTTCCTGAGAAACCCTAATTTAGCAACTTTTGGGTTTTGATAAACTTGGGGCATTCCTTGGGGAATCATGATCAACCCCTGATTAAATGATGAATATCACTTCAAAATGTTGATTTTGACCAAGAATCTTGAAGTTTGACTGTATGTGGGCCACAATTGACTTTTGACCAATTATATTGGATTTCCAGGCATCTGAGCAGTTGACTAAGCAAACTCCTTGTGCAAGGCATGAAACTTGACATGGATGATCTTGAGGACATATTAGGAACATGGAAAGCATTTTGGACCTTTGGAGCTCCCACACCCTGATGAAAATGGAAACCCTAATTTGGGGTACACTGCCTTAGGAGAGAGTTTTTCTGGTCAACCCTTGGGCACCCTTGAGCAACTTGAGGACCTCAATGGGAATGTGTTGAGTAAAATGAGAGGGAAAATTTTGGGGTAAAACAGCTGCCCCTGTTCAATATTCTTAAACCTGAGGATGTAGATGGGATTGTCTCCCTTTCGTGATCTGAGGGTAGAAGTAGATTGAACACTAGAGTGCCCAGAAATTTACACTCGCATGAAGTAATACTGATCGATAATCTGGAATGGGCTTACAGATGCCATTTGGAAGGCAACGGAGAATCATCGGAGATGGGCATAAATATGCCATCAGAAAAGATATCAGTTGCATAAGATATTCCTTTACGAGAATTCCTGTACCTGCCATTGAGGAGGACTTCACCAAGGAATGTGATTTATATCCTGGGAAATAGAGTCTAAGAGCTTCGGTTGTCCATTAATCTACTAGGGAATTAACTCTTGATTGATGAGGCAAAAGTGAGTTGTTATCTGGTCTAGTCTGGGTTTCATGGCGACCTACTGGGGAAATGTGAGATCGACCGATTCTGGTCAGGTCCAGGTCTTGTAGTGTTGTAAACTGTTGTCTGGTGATAAGAGAGAAGGAACTTGGGTCATATGGTTACTTGGAAATGAGAGCCTGGATAGTAGGGCTATGAGAAGGAACCTGAGTCGTAGGGTTACTTCGTGGGGAGTTTGGGTAAAACTGCATCTGAATCGAGAAGGAACCTAGGCAAGGTTGCTTCATGAGGAGTTTGGGTAAAACTACATATGAATTTAGAAGGAACCTAGGTAATGTTGCTTTTTGATGAGTTTGGGTAAAACTACATCGGAACCGAGAAGGAACTTAGGTAAGGTTACTTCGTGAGGAGTTTGGGTAAAACTGCATCTGAACCGAGAAGGAACCTAGGTAAGGTTGCTTAATGAGGAGTTTGGGTAAAACTGCATCTGAACCGAGAAGGAACCTAGGTAAGGTTGCTTCGTGGGGAGTTTGGGTAAAAATGCATCTGAACCGAGAAAGAACCTAGGTAAGGTTGCTTCGGGATAAGTTCGTGTAAAACTTTAGGAGGAACCTGGGTAAGGTTGCCTTGTGATAAGTTTGTGTAGGACTTCAGAAGGAACCTGGGTAAGGCTGCTTCATGATGAGTTTGGGTAAAACTACATCGGGAAATTGTAAGGAGGAACCTGGGTAAGGTTGATTTAGGATGAGTCCGTGTGAAACTACACCGGGACCGAGAAGGAACCTGGGTAAGGTTTCTTCATGTGGTGTTTGGGTAAAACTTCAGAGAGAACCTGGGTAAGGTTACTTTGGGCTAAGTTCGTGAAACTTCAGAAGGAACCTGGGTAAGGTTGCTTTGTGATGAGTCCGTGTAGGACTTCAGAAGGAACCTGGGTAAGGTTGCTTCATGATGAGTTTGGGTAAAACTACATCAGGAAATTGTAAGGAGGAACCTGGGTAAGGTTGCTTCAGGATGAGTCCTGGTGAAACTACATCGGGACCGAGAAGGAACCTGGGTAAGGTTGCTTCGGAATAAGTCTGTGTAAAACTTCAGGAGGAACCTGGGTAAGGTTACTTCGGGATAAGTTCGTGTGAAACTTCAGGAGGAACCTGGGTAAGGTTTCTTTGTGATGAGTCTGTGTAGGACTTCAGAAGGAACTTGGGTAAGGCTGATTCATGATGATTTTGGGTAAAACTACATCGGTAAATTTTAAGGAGGAACCTGAGTAAGGTTGCTTCAAGATGAGTCCGGGTGAAACTACATCGGGACTGAGAAGGAACCTGGGTAAGGTTGCTTCGGGATAAGTCTGTGTAAAACTTCAGGAGGAACCTGGGTAAGGTTACTTCGGGATAAGTTCGTGTGAAACTTCAGGAGGAACCTAGGTAAGGTTGCTTTGTGATGAGTCTGTGTAGGACTTCAGAAGGAACCTGGGTAAGGCTTCTTCGTGATGAACTTGGGTAAAACTACATCGGGAAATTGTAAGGAGGAACTTGGGTAAGGTTGCTTCAGGATGAGTCTGGGTGAAACTACATCGGGACCGAGAAGGAACCTGGGTAAGGTTGCTTCAGGATAAGTCTATGTGAAAATTTATTTGGAAATGTATGAGAAGGGGCCCGTGTGGTATTTTTTCAAGATAAACCCGTGTGAAGCTGTATTTAGGAGAAACCCGTGTAAGATTGCTTCGTGACAAACCCGTGGAGGGCTGCATTTAGTCGCGTAGATAATTACTCTATTTAGTTTCAGGAGCTAATCTTGGACCTGCTGGAAATTGTTGATGATAACCATCTTTCCTGAAAAGGTACATGATTAATTATATGTGATGCATGAAATGCATTGTATGAAGATGTTCTCAAAATAAATGAGATTATATTGTATGCAATATGTGTGCGCAGGTCATGATGTATAAACATGAAATTCTATTGTGGCACATCTGAGTTTGGGAAAATAAATCCCTGACTGCTATTGGAGAGTACTGAAAATTGCATTCATGACTGTGGTAAAGGATTGTGATCCTTATACTTCCGTCGGGGATGGTGAACGGAGACGACTATGCTGGAGATTTGCTCCTTGTTTACAGCTACTCTGTCGGGGGAGAGACTCCGTTTGAGAATAACTCTGCGGGAGAATAACTCTGTTGGGGATGAGCTTCCGCATTCAGAGAAATAAACTCCGCTCGGGAGAAAACTATGTGAACCGCTTACGATTACAAAATTCGGCTGGGGAATATAGACGTCGGCTCATCGAAAGAGCTTGGCTAGGGAAAGTAACCCCTGTTTGGGGAAGAAGAGATCAAAACTTTGGTTGCCTCTACTCTGTGGGGAGTGTAGATGTCACTAGGATGCATGCTGAGGATACGGCAATGACTTTGCATCAAGACTTTTCTGCCACTGTACCCGCTGGAGAAAGTACCCACGGAGGCTTTGTGGATTAAGTGTTATCCCAACTTATGAGGTGCTTGGTAACTGCCGATCAGAATGATAAGTCTTCTACTGATAGGAAAGTGACAAGATGATGAGACATAGTCGTACGCTTTAATCCCTAACTTTTGCCCGAACCCTATTGGTTCGCCGGGATGCCCTTATTTTTCCTGGGCCAGTCAACCTAGCGGGTCTTTGTTCATGTGCAGTATTTTTCGACTATGTCCACGCTCTCAGGATGTAGGGGGTTGTCACTGTCCATAGTGTTGTGTTGTAGTACTGTCAAAATGTTTTCTTGATGGCGCATGATTCATTGCTGGAATGCGTGCATAATGCCCCAAGCGATTCAGATGGAGATCTGCCTCTGGTTATTCGGCACTTTTGGAGAGACTGCCCCAGGTGTGTTTAGACATCATGTCATGCCCCTTGCTTATGGAAGACCTGTTATTGGAAGTGTCTTTCCCGCTGAGGGGATTTTGTCCATTGAGAGGATGTCTGTTCATTGAATATCCATTGTGCGGATTTCTCTGCTGTCAAACAATTAGTCATATGCAAACAATGTCATTTAAAGAATGCAAAACTCATGTCTGTCTTGAAATTTTTTTGAAAATGTGTTTTGTGTAGTAAAACAAAATTTGCAAGAATGTGATATCAACTCAGGATTCGTAACAAGTCCTACAGGAGTCAGGATACCTTTGTAACAGTATGCTCTCAAACTAACCCATGCTTCATCTAGGACTTTTAAGGGTTATAACGTGGCCTGGTTCACGGTTTAAGAAACAAAGGATAAAGGCTCAAAATTTATTTGTACCCTCCTATTCTTCGTGATGTCCTTCAGTCCCATCCTAGTTGGGTCCTGGAGTACTGTCCTTGACGTTCTGGTGATGGTTCGGATACTGAAAGTTTATCTTGAATAGGAAATCATTTTTGAAATCTTATTTCTGTTGAGGATTTGTAAGACCTTTTTTATTTTTTATTTTTTTGTCCCTATTTTTTTGCCTGAACTGTTTCTTTTTGTAATTACAGTAATTGGGATGCCCCAGTCCTTTTCATGGGTTTTGACTTAACGAGATTTTCTTTTGCAAAATAATGACTGCCTTCTTTGATGATTATGTGGAACCATCACCATCTTCTGATTCGGAAGGACGTCTTCGAGGCCATTCATTGTGTACGAAGTGGAAGATTGTGACTGAATGTGCCTCTGAATTAACTGAGAAAACTACCTTGCCCCAGGTTATGATTAAGGGTTTTAATTTGTGTGAAAACAAAAACTCCTACTTCTTTGGCTCAAAGGGGTTGACTAGGGATTATCTTCCTTATAACTCCACTGTTTAGGATTTGAAACAATGCCTGTACATCGTCAGCGGGGTCTGTTCAAAAGCATATTGTGGAGATTGTGGTATTATTTTTGTCATCCTCCCTCTAAGGCTTTGAGCTTTTAATCGAGAGTAGAATATCACAAAAAGGAAGTATAAAGCAGTTTAAGCATAATGAAAACAAATTAATTCAAGACAAACATGTGTAATGCATTAATGAAATAATAAAGTTTGACATGACAATAATTGTTCGAATAAGCAAAGAAAATACAACTTGAGAATTCTAATGAACAAAAATGCTTTTAATCCTAGCCATGTTTTGGCAGGGGAGCAGTAATCACACTGGGAGTCTCAGGAGGGTCGAATTTGATCTCCTTGGTGTCAATCATATTCTGAATCTTGTATTTCAGCGCCTAACAATCATTAGTATCGTGCTCCGGGCTGTTAGAATGATAAGCACACCTTGCATCCATATTGTAGTTAGGAGAGGAAGTCTTCGGGTTCGTATGAGGGTCTATCACCGTGATTAGATTCATCTTCAACATGTGTTGCAATGCTTGTGACAGTGGCATGTTGATTCGGGTAAACTGCCTTTGAGTTTTTTCTACCCTTGACTGATTATTTCATTGTTGAGTAGCCGTTGGCCTAGGCATCATCACAGCCCATACCGTTTGACGGTGCTCATCTCTGCTATGACCTCTTGAGTTATACATGGAATTGACCTCCTTCTTACCCGTGAATGGCTTCTTTACAGTACTCGAAGAGGTGTCTTTCTGGATTTTGCCGCTCTGGATCCCAGCTTCTACCCTTTCTCCAGTCAATATCAACTCGGTGAAACCAGTTGAGGAGCTACCAATCAAGTGATTGAAGAACGGACCAGACAGTGTACCAATAAACATGTCAACCAACTCCCTATCAGACAAAGGGGGTTGGGCTCTCCCTTCCAGATCTCTCCATTTCTGCGCATAGTCTTTGAATCCGTCGCTTGCTCCCATGGACATACTCTGGAGTTGACTACGGGTAGGGGCAAGGTCAGTGTTATATTGATACTGCTTGCAAAAAGCAGCAGCCAGATCCTCCCAGTTGTGGACATTGGTTCCCTCCAATTGATAGAACCATTCAAGCTGAGTCCCAGACAGACTGTCCTAAAAGAAATGGACCCACAAATTCCTATCAGTAGTGTGAGGCTGAATCTTCCTCACATAGGAACGAAGATGAAGTTTAGGACAAGACACCCCATCATACTTCACAAATATCGGAGCCTTGAACTTCTGTGGGATGACTACCTCAGATATCAAACCCAGCTCTTCGAAATCCAATCCTGGTATTCTTTGGATCTCCATCATGGTCAAACGATCCTCTAATTGTTTGTACGTATCCTCATCCGGGGGATACTGTTCATCATTGTAGTCAGATTAATCCTTAGAAACTCTCGTACTAGGGTCTCCCTCCCTTGTTTCGCCCTCTTGGTTCTCCCCTTATTTGGATGAGGAGGTCAGATCGAATTGTTGCTTTAACGGACCCCTGAACCTTCTACCCATATTCAGAATACCAGTGACCTTCTTCTTTTTCTTTTTCTCCTTCAGGATGAGGGCCTTCAGATCCTTTTGCCCTTTTGCCAGATTTATGAACATCTATTGGAACTGGGCATTTTGTGCCTGAAGATCCTTGATGATTTGTTCGGAAGACATTTCCGCTGAAATAAACAGCGAAGAAGATGAGAACCCTGTAATGGTACATGTTTATGTGATGCTATAAATGGGATATGTATGCAATGATTTCAAGGATCTCGCGGGGTAAACAAGAAAATGTCAGAAGTTGAAATTTGAAGCTTTGATTGAAGAACTTTGTATCGTTGAAAGTCTTTCTACGAGAGTCAAGCTCACCATATCAAGTGGGTCATAGCCCCTGACTAAAGTTGTCGTGTTTTAGTCTTTTGGCGGCATTGGCTAGAGGAAAATAAATCGACTTGCCCCTTGCTAGACGTCTGATTTATCATAACCTGCATCACAAACCCTTGAGATCCTTGAAATGGTTAAGGAAATGTTGTGGCATGATGTTATGATGTGTATGCTATGCATTAAGTGAAAATGCAGGGTAAGAAACCAATTTATTATATTTGTACAAACAAGGTCCTGCAAGGAACACAAACAAAGCCCTGCAATGAGTTCAAATTGTTAGGCAAAAAAAGCAAGCAAGTCACACAAGCAGCCTTAGGTTTAGGCTTGCATGAATTCCACAGATAAGTATCCTCTTGAAGTTTAGTTGCTTTCAAACCTGTCTTAGAAAAGTAACCGAGTTCTAAGGATTCTCAATATCACTGATCATCCTTTATCGGGCATTGTTTCAGCTCAGGCAATCTTTTCTTAGGGCCAAAATATCCCTAAAGTCTTATCTTAATGAGTGTAGCATCGAGTATCAACCAATCCTCAGCTTTATACCAAGGCCGGCTATCTCACTACTTTCTAATGGCCAAGTTTGTTCAACTAAGGTTCTAAGGTCCATTAGTGCTTCACGACACCACGCGGTGGCCCCATATTCTCCTCGTTTCCCCACGAAGGATACCGGTACCAACCAAAGTGCCACACTAACACATCCATCGCTTAAACCATATCGGTCTATGTCGTACAGTCTCCAGTTGCTGTTTACCTAAAAAGTTCCCCCAGATCCGGGTGTAGGATCTATAATAACCCAAGCAAAACCCTTTAAAATGACCTAGATCCTAAGGTAGACCCCACTTTATTTTTTCCCCCAGAAGAGTCGCCAGTTCTGTGATACGGTGGGAGAACCGACTGTTAATGCTGGTTTAAGTTTTTTTGTTTGCAAATGTTGCGGTAAGCAAGAGTCACCATCGACTTTTATTTTATCCAATAAGGAAAGGAAAAAGAATAGAAAAAACATTTTTCGAGATGTTTCTGAGTACGGGGGGTATATTATAGAAAGGGAAGGTGTTAGAGCCCTTTTTATCCATGGTTTTCCATGGGCTCTTAGGTACTTTCTCATTTTAAAATTGCTTGTGTGTGCTTGCTTTGAAAAGTCTTATTTTACTTCGTTTTAACCCTTGTTTCTGTCCTCAAGATTGTTATGAAGTTGTTTTTTGAAAACTTTGTTTGGGAAAGTTTTGGTGTGAAAAAGTTTGTTTGTTTGAGAAAGTACCTAGGAACTAATCTACCTACTCGAAAAAGTCTGTTCGTTTTCCTTTTAGACAATGCTATCCCATTATTGAGAAATAGGTAGCATCTTCGTTGGAGTTTTAAGGGACGTTTGAAGGGACAGATACGATCATAAAAGCAATGTTAGGGAATTTTAGTAATCATCCTAAAGCCTTAAAGATATTTTTTCGAGGCAACATCCGAATGCGTCATTTTAGATCTCTCGGGGCTAGAGGACAACCACTAACAAAACCTATACTTCATGACCATTTACCGAAGGCAACCAGAGTGGAGTAGACCCTAGGAGTGAGCATCTGCGAGTGTAATTTTCAATTAATTTATCTTTGCACGTTTAGGGTTTTCTACTGTTTTAATTTCAGATAGTCTTTCCATACAATCCTATTAACATACATCTTAGCAGTTTTTAGTTTACGGAAATTAAAAGGCGGGAAAGTTAAAAAGGTCCTAGCTATTCTGGGCTTTTGCAGATACATAATTATTTAGACTGAAAATAAAATGAAAAAATGTAAAACCCTAATTACTATTACAAACCCGGAGCAGATACAATAATAATAAAAAGGAAATTAAAATGCGCGCGGCGAATTAAATGCGAGAATAGTTAGGAACCCTAAAAAATCTAATTGAGAAAATATTTAGGTTATTTTTTTGAAGAAAAATTAATTAGGTTATGTGCAAAATTGAAACCCTAATTCTAATTGCTTTTAATTGTAAAAGAAAAGAATTAAATTGCCCTAACTTAATTAAACTAATTAATTAAGAAATAAAAATATTTTATATAAAAAAATGATTTTTGATGTTTTTTGTGATTTTCTGATTAAATATGAAAAATATGATTTTTGATGTTAATTAAAAGAAAATAATTAAGGAAATAATCAAAAAAAGAATTAAAATAAAAAGATGAGAAAAGGGGCTGTATTGAAGAAATCAGGGGGTGGGTTGTTGAATTTGTTAGGCCCATTATGCTCAAGCCCAGTCCTTGCGTGGGATCTAATGCTGACTCCTTTTGATGGTGCACCATGGTCCCTCATTGTCTGGGGCGTTGGATCTGGGTAGATTGTGATCCATTGGTTGGATCAATAAGGCGCATGATGGACGCGTGGGGTTATGAAACACTGGATCTACAAGTGAGAGTTAAGAAAATAATGAAAACTTGTTGGGACCTAGGATCGAACCCAGGTCCTCCCACTACCCAGCGTGTACGCTTTCCATCTGCGCTACATTTGTTAGTTGTTATTATAATGAAAACAAACAATATTATATGAAAACAAAGTGGATTAGTGGGTAAAAAAAACGCGCGTGCTAGTTTGAATGGTCCAGTGGTTGGCTGCCACGTTATTGTCTTCTTCGCAAGTCTGTCGTCTTAGATGCATAACCTATACCCACGGAAAATATTCCATGGCTAAAACCTGCAAACTTCACAAATCAAAAGCACGCAACATAAATGCAATGTAAGACCACATATCAATTTGTTTTGATCTCACGAACACGATAGTACCCTTTTCTTGGGCCAATTTAACCTGTATGACAAAACCCTAAAACGCAAGGACAAACCCTAATAATGGCAGTCATGGATATACGCATCAAAATGCAAAATTACATAAACTAAAACATTCTAAAAGCTCATACAAACACAATGTTATGTTCAATAATGGTTAATCATGTGTAAATTGCAAAATATGATTCAAGCTAGGGGATGCAAACCGTGGGTCTGTAACGTTTCTGGGCGTGAAAAGGCTTGCAAATGATTGAGACACGTTCTGGAGATGTCCAAGAAGTGATTGGTAGCCTTGACTTGCTTTGAATTACCCTCTATATATATATTAATTTCTAAATATGTATTATATATACAAAAATAATAATATTTAATATTTATATAAAAAAAGTATATTATACAAAATATTTTAAGAAGATAAAACAAAATAAAAATGAAAATAAAATGTGTTTACATTATTTTCTAGTATTTTAAGTAAAAAGTGTTTATTTATTTATTTATGTACAAATATCAATATAAACAAATAAATGCCTAAAAAAATAAAAAATGGTTTAAAAAACTATTTTTATATTTTTAATATCATGAGGAAAAATAAATAAGTCAGGAATAAAAAAACAAAAGTAAAAAAATCATAAAAATAAGTCAAATGGGCCTAGGGGGTGTCAAAGTAACAAAAGGGTGTAAAAAGAAATGAAAACACAAGCCCAGCCCACCAAGTCTTTCTACAACCTCCAGACTTCTGTTTGAACAAAAAACACGCGCCTCTTTCTTCCATTGCAAGGTCCTGATTCTTTGAGTTTTAGCAAAAACTTACAACATCAAAAATGTTAAGCATCTTCTCACGAATTCACACATATAAAGAACATGATTTAACTCTCAGAAATGAGAGAGAATTTCTTCTTCACCAATTCTTAACCTAATATTTATTCCAAGTTCAGACATCAAATTCTCTAAGCATACATAATATAAATGAAAAGTAAAGGTATGTACAGTTTCAGGGGCATGAGTAGAACATTTCTTATTCACAAACTTAGAGCTAATGATGCCTACATTGAGAGATAGAAGTTCAAGAATATACTTGTTCAGTTGAAGTTGTATCTGATGATGGAGGTACTTTCAGAGCAAGGTGATGATTGGTACAGCTTCCTTGATGTCCAGGGATGCTATTCCAAGCTTTACTTTGTCTTGAAACCTTTTGAATCGAGCTATGGAACTTCAACTGCAAAACAAGAAAGTGAAAATGGTGATCCTGCCTGGGAGTGTTACAGGTCGTGTTTGAGGTTTGGATTAGCTTCAAGGGATGTTATGGGATGTATTTGAGGTGGTTTTAGCAAGAGTGCATGAAAGGGATGAGAGTTGGAACTCAAACTGCAGCAAGCCCTGTTTTTATGCAGTTCAATGGTGATTTTGTGAGTGAGAGTGTTTGGGACTTGGTTAGCTCGTGTTCTAGCTTAGGATGGATGTTTAGGAAGTGTACAAAGTATTTTCTTAAGCTCTCTTGTGCTGAGATGAAAGTTGAGTTGTGATATGCTATATTTCTTACACTTTAAGCAACCAAAGGCCAAGTTGGTGTTTAGACAGGTAGAGGCCCCCATAATGTGCTGCAAACCTTGGCATTGATCAGTGTGATTAGTCCCTAAACTTGTGCCAAGGGGATTTGATCTGTATTTCTTGGATTTTCATTTTGACATAAAGCTCACTTTTGCAAAAATGGTTAAAGTGCTTTATCTATTTTGGGATTAAACCACTATGCAATGCTTTAACACATAGAACATGGTCTTGGCACAAAGAGTTTGCATAATTTATGAGTGTTGGATGGTTTAGAGGCCTGTGATCAAGGAAAGCATGCTGATTTGAAAAATTGCACAAGTTATGAACATGTACATGGCCATGAATCAAAGTGACTTTTTCCCAACTTGCTAAATTCGATTCTTCCTAACCATGAGGTTGTTTGATGAGTTCTTGGACATTTTGGAAAGCTTGGAATGTGTACTACAATCCATCTTTGAAACGAAAATTGAAATTCCAAGTGGAAGTATGTGGAAAATGGTCTTGAAGTTAGGTAAAAACCTTGCCTAAAATAGGTCAAATTTTCACTAAGTTAAGAATGGTTTGGTACCCTTATTCCAAAAATTGTAACTTGAGATACAAGATTCTTTTGGGAAAACTTTGTGAATAAAAGTTGTATATTATGCAATAGGCTACAACTTTCATGTTTTGACTTTTGCTTGAATCCAAATGAATCTTGGTGAGAAAGTGGGGCAAAGTTAGGAAAAAATTAGGGTTTTTTATAACTTAGAAAAATTCTAAGTTATGAAAAATTTTCATTTTAAACCCTAATTTGCAATTCTTGATTTCTTGATGAACAAGTTTCATGATTTGGCATGTTTTGATGAAAAATGAATCTTGACACTTGATTTTGACCAAAAAGTCAAAGTTTGACTTTTCAGTATACAGTCAAAATTGATCAATTGACTGGGAAATTCAACTGTCAATCTTGTGCATTTGGGATCTTTTGAACTTGTTGAGCATGTCAAGATAATTCCATGGGGTCCTTGAGTCCATATGTGAGCTTGGTTTGCCATTGGCTAGGTCAAACAGTCAGAAATTGCCCTTGTGCAGTCAAAACCCTAAAAATGACCATTTTGCCCTTTTGGTGATCTGATCAAATTTCTTGTGGAATTGTGATCCAAACTTGATCAAATGGTCCATGTGAGTTCATAATGTTGATGTGGGTCAATTTTCATGAGATTTGACTGTCAATTGGCCACAGTTGACTTTTTCCCCAATATAGCTGATTTCTAGGTCAACTGTCCAATTGACTGGGCAAAACTTAGAATCAAGGCTTGAAACTTGATATGGATAAACTTGGGAGTCCAATATGAAGCATGAAAGTCATCGTAGGCAATTTAGGTCAAAACATATTTGTGCAAACACAAACCCTAATTTGAGTCAACAGTGCAAGGAGAGGTCTTGAGCAGATGAAACCCTAACTGGATCTTGAGCTCCAAGGGCTTTGTGATGAGAAATGTTGAGAAAATGGGAGGGAAAATTTTGGGGTACAACAGTTGCCCCTGTTCAATCTTCTTGAACCTGAAGAGTTAGATTGGCAAGTATGCCTTTCGTGACTCGAAGGTAAAAGGAGATTGGACACTAGAGTGCCCTTAAATTTGCACTCGTCAAAGCAATGGATGTGGGAATGGGCTTAGAGATACCATTTGGAGATGGGGTTAACGATGCCATCTGGGAGAGTGACAGAAACTTGTCGGGGATGGGCTTAAAGATGCCATCTGGAATGAGTATCAGAAAGGTGTCCATGTTTTGAACCACATCTGAATTGGGGGTCTGAACAAGCAATAGATTGACATCCGTTGTTGGGAAGAATCCATGAACTGTTTTCAGAAGTCTTGAGAAGAGGCTGAACAAGCGATAGGTTAACATCCGTTACTTGGAGGACCCGTGAACTGTTTTCAGAAATCTCGGAGTTGAATAAGCAATAGAGCAGCATCCGTTATTGGGAAGCGTCCGTAAACTGTTTTCAAAAAGTTGTATCTGAACAAGCGATAGATTAACATCCGTTGTTGGGAAGAATCCATAAACTGTTTTCAGAAGTCTTGAGAAGAAACTGAACAAGTGATAGGTTAACATCCGTTACTTGGAGAACCCGTGAACTGTTTTCAGAAATCTTGAAGTTGAATAAGCAACAGAGCAACATCCGTTGTTGGGAAGCGTCCGTAAACTGTTTTCAAAAAGTTGTATCTGAACAAGCGATAGATTAACATCCGTTGTTGGGAAGAATCCATAAACTGTTTTCAGGAGTCTTGAGAAGAAACTGAACAAGTGATAGGTTAACATCCGTTACTTGGAGAACCCGTGAACTGTTTTCAGAAATCTTGAGGTTGAATAGGGACCGGTGTAGGGTTTCCTGATGATGAGCTCTTGTAAAAACTACATCTGGTTGAATCTGGAATAAGCATTAGAATGTTGCCATGTCTGGGTCACATCTGAACTATTCCTGGAAAGAATCTCGGAAGATAATGATTTTAGTCTGTCGACTGGTCTTACCTGAAAAGGTAAAGAGTTAGTTGTATGCAATGTCATGATGCATGATGCAACGTATGTTATATGATATGAATATAAATGAATGCGCATGTAAGCTGATGAGCTATCTTGCTGAGGATAGATGAATCCGAGATGGCTGAAGATAAAAGCGTCTTGACTACTGCCGGGACGAATAATTCCTTGGCTGCTGCTGGGGAAGAGAATTCCTAATGACTTCTACTGGGGAGTTCCAATCTAATAGACTCATGCTGGGGAAGTATGATATGAGAATCTTCAGCTTGGTGGGAAGCATCTCAGTGGGGAGAAGGTTCACTGGTCTGGCTCCGCTGGGGATACTGAAACTTAGTTCTGAGGGGAATTGAGTTCTGGAGGATTCTCTGGCTGGGGATAACAAAGATAGGCTCCTCTGGGGGATTGTATTGATAAGCTATGTTGGGGAATTCTGATGAACTCCGCCGGGGATAGTAAGAATTTTGCCGAGTGCGATCTTCCGTGGCAATAAGCTGAGGATAACCCAGTTATAAGCCCTTGTGAGGAATAACTTTGAATAAAGCTCGGGAGAAACGTTCGTACTATGCAGGGGATAAACATCCAGAATCTACTGGGGATAAGCTTCAAAACTTGATGGGGATATGGATCCCAAATCTCCTGGAGACTTCCTTTGAAAGGGTATCAAGATGTCCAACTGCACCTTCAACCTATCAGTAATCCTCTTTCTTGATTCACAAGGAAATGATTATGTTCAAATGCATATGCCTATTTAACAAAACATTGGACGTTTCTCAAAATAAAACAATTAGTGCAAGAGAAAAAGGAAAAGGAAATGACACAAATTTCTGGGAAGAGTATTTATATTAACTTTCTCTGAGTATATTTGTACAAAGGAGACAAACATCCTAGTAAGAGGATTTTGTCGCAAATATTGAAAGATTTATACAAAATAAAGATGGCTATGTGAAATAATTCCAAGGGATTCCATTCCGCTATAGCCTTTACAACTCTGAATATCTATCCATTCACTGCTTCGTTTGCCGATGACTGGATTGATCAGAAATCTGGGACTGGTTGATGAAGAGATTGTCTTCGAAGTGATCCGACGAGACATAGTCATACGCTTTAATTCCCTAACTTTTGCCTGAATCGCCCTTTCGGGTTTTCGATCCACCGGGAAACCCCTTTTTGCCCAAGCCGCCCTTTCGGGTTTTCAACTTGCCGGGTGTACAGATTTTTTTGTTTTTATCCCTAATTGTTGCCTGAACCGCCCTTTCGGGTTTTCGGTTCACCGGGATGCCCATTTTCGCCCAAGCCGCCCTTTCGATTTTTCGACTTGTCGGGTTATTTTATGCGTAGTATCTTTTGACTATGTCTGCGTTCGCAGGGTGTGGCAAATCGTCGCCGTCCATGGTGGTCAGAATCATTGCACCACCAGAAAATATGCTCTTGATCACAAATGGTCCTTCATATGTAGGAGTCCATTTGCCCCTGGGATCACTTTGCGACAAGATAATCCGCTTGATTACGAGATCTCCGACTTGATACACTTGACGTCTGACTTTCTTATTGAAGGCCTTGATCATCCGTTTTTGATACGTCTGACCATGGGATATAGCAGCGAGTCGCTTCTCGTCGATCAGATTGAGTTGATCAAGTCGGGTCTGCATCCAATCATGTTCATTCAAACCTGTGTCCTTCATAATCCTTAGAGAAGGAATCTGAACTTCCATAGGCAGGACAGCTTCCATGCCATATACCAACGAAAATGGGGTTGCCCTGGTTGAAGTACGTGCCGTCGTACGGTATCCATGCAGAGCAAACGGTAACATCTCATGCCAGTCTTTGTAAGTGACTGTCATTTTCTGAATGATCTTCTTAATGTTTTTGTTCGCAGCTTCAACAGCACCGTTCATCTTCTGCCGATAGGGAGATGAATTGTGATGATAAATCTTGAACTGTTCGCACAATGCGGTGATCATCGTGTTATTCAGATTTGTACCGTTGTCTGTGATGATCGTGTCTGGAACACCATACCGACATATGAGATTTTGCTTGATAAAGCGGGCAACCACATTTTTAGTAACAGAGGCGAAGGAAGCTGCTTCGACCCACTTGGTGAAATAGTCAATGGAAACCAGGATGAAGTGATGTCCGTTGGAAGCCGTGGGCTTGATCTCTCTAATCATGTCAATGCCCCACATTGCAAATGGCCAAGGAGCGGTCAAGACGTTGAGAGGAACCAGAGGGATATGAACTTTATCAGCGTAGACTTGACATTTGTGGCAAGTACGGGAATGTTGATGGCAGTCAGCTTCCATGGTAGACCAGTAATAGCCTGCCCTTAGGATCTTCTTAGCCATTGTATGCCCGCTCAAGTGAGTGCCAAATGTGCCGCTATGTATCTCAGTCATGATCAACTCTGCTTCAGCTTTGTCTACGCATCGGAGTAATACACAATGATGGCTTCGTTTGTAAAGGATGTCGTTGCTCAGGAAGAATTTAGCAGCGAATTTCCTCAAGAACTTCTTGTCATTTACGGAAGCTCCTTCGGGATAATCTCTAGTCTCGAGATACCTTTTGATTTCATGGAACCAGGGTTGTTCCACTACTTCTTCAGTATTAATCTCGTGACAGTGTGCAGGTTCATCCATTCGCTCGATGGTGATTTGGGGAGCCTCGTTATCCCAGTTGAGTTTAAACATGGAGGACATTGTAGCTAGAGCATCTGCTAGCTGATTCTCTTCTCGCGGGAAATGCTTGAAGGTAATTTGCTCGAAATGAGGCAACAACTTCAAGACATGTTCTTTGTATGGGATAAGATTGGGATGCTTGGTATCCCACTCTCCTTTGATTTGACTGATAACCAAAGCCGAGTCCCCAAATACGATCAAAGATTTGATCCCCAAGTCTATAGCAGCCTTGAGACCAAAGATGCAAGCTTCATACTCAGCCATGTTGTTTGTGCAGCTGAAGCAAAGTCGGGCCGTGAAAGGGGTGTGACAACCTTCCGGAGAAATGAGTACCGCGCCGATACCGTTTCCAAGTGCATTTGAAGCACCATCAAAGTACAGGGTCCATCGGGATCCCTTTTCGAGTCCGTCATACGGTCCGTTACTTTCAAAGTTGTCCAAATTCATGATGTCCTCGTCTTGGAAGTCAAATCTCATGGGTTGATAATCTTCGATAGCTTGATGAGCCAGATGGTCAGCTAGTACACTCCCTTTTATAGCTTTTTGGGTGGTGTACTGGATGTCATACTCAGTTAGGATCATTTGCCATTTGGCTATTCTTCCAGACAAAGCGGGCTTTTCGAAGATATACTTGATAGGATCCATTTTGGAAATCAACAAGGTGGTATGAGTCAACATATACTGTCTTAGTCGGCGAGCAGCCCATACCAAAGCGCAGCAAGTTTTCTCGAGCAGTGAGTAGCGAGTCTCACAGTCGGTAAACTTTTTGCTAAGGTAATAAATAGCATGCTCTTTTCGACCAGACTCGTCATGCTGGCCCAAAACACACCCCATTGAGTTATCCAAGACTGTTAGATACATGATCAAAGGTCTTCCTTCGACGGGCGGCATCAGAATAGGAGGTTCTAGCAAATATTCCTTGATTTTATCAAAAGCAGCTTGGCAATCGTCGTTCCATTCGACTACCTGATCTTTCTTCAAGAGTTTGAAAATTGGCTCACAGGTAGAAGTCAGATGGGAGATGAATCTGGCAATATAGTTCAAGCGCCCCAAGAACCCTCTAACCTCCTTTTCAGTACGGGGAGCAGACATCTCTTGTATTGCTTTCACTTTTGCTGGATCGACTTCAATGCCTTTGTTGCTTACGATGAATCCTAGGAGCTTACCAGACCTAACTCCAAAAGTGCATTTACTTGGATTCAGCCTGAGTTTGTATTCTTTCAACCTGGCAAACAGCTTTTCTAGATGTTCAAGGTGCTCTCCCTCTGTTTGTGACCGAGCTATCATGTCGTCTACGTAAACTTCAATCTCATGATGTATCATATCATGAAACAAAGCTACCATGGCGCGTTGATAAGTTGCCCCTGCATTCTTCAGCCCGAACGGCATCACCTTGTAACAGAAAGTTCCCCATTGTGTGACAAAAGTTGTTTTCTCCATATCCTCGGGGGCCATTTTGATTTGATTGTAGCCCGAGAATCCATCCATGAAGGAAAACACTTTGTGCTGAGCTGTATTGTCGATCAAAATGTCAATGTGTGGAAGTGGAAAATCATCTTTGGGGCTGTCCCTATTCAAATCCCGGTAGTCCACACACATCCTGACTTTGCCATCTTTCTTAGGTACTGGCACGATGTTAGCGACCCATTGAGGATAGGACGTAACAGCCAGAAAGCCAGCGTCGAATTGATTCATCACTTCTGCTTTGATCTTTTCAGACATGTCAGGCCTCATTCGGTGGACTTTTTGCTTGATCGGTGGACAGTCCTCTCTTGTGGGGAGACGGTGAACCACGATGTCTGTGTCTAAACCCGACATGTCTTCATAAGACCAAGCGAAGATTTCAACATACTCATTCAACAACTGTATCAGGCGTTCCTTGACACTTGGTTCCAGATTGGCGCCCACTTGCACCTCCTTCCGGTCTTCCTCGGTTCCCAAATTGACAGTTTCCAATGACTCTTCGTGAGGTAAGATGGCTCTTTCCTCTTGCTGTAGAAGTCTGGCTAGTTCCCCTGGTACTTCACAACCTTCATCATCTTCATACTCGGCTTGATTGACCAGATCTTCAGAGTTATTGAAGGATATAACAGAATCGTCACCCATGGAATCCGGAGTGGATGGGTACCTGCATTTGTGAGTGTGGGTGTGTGTAAGGGATAGCCATCCTTAAACAAAAAATGCAAAAGGAAAGAAAATGAACACAAGCAATTTATCAGATGAAAAACGTCCCATGAATCATTAAACATGGCATATGGATATGAAAAATAATCAAAACCCTTACAAATGGACCTACATGCCCCGGGTAAGGCATGAGGTGAAAAGATAGTGTACGGATTGTTTGAAAATAAATATTACAGACCAAATAGGAAATGTTTGACAGATAAATTACTGATGAATAAAAGTGATGGGGACAAAGTCTTTTGCCTCCCAGTTGCACAATCCCCCTTTGACAGTTGGGTAAATCCACTCTTCGATGTTGCTCTCTTTATCTTCGTCCTCCAAAGCGTTGATTCCGTAGGGAGAAATTTTGACTGGCGCTCTTTCAATCTTCGAACGGCGCATAGCTTTCTGGCCTGCAGTAGTGAACCCTAATCCAAATTTGTCGGTCTTATGTGGAATATCAGGCAACTGCCCCCATGCTGAATTCTTCCCCTCCTTTATTGCGGCCCTTGCGTCCTCCAGAGATGCCATCCTGGCCATCTGCCTCGGTGTCTCAGCTGCCAACTTTGCTACCGTTATTTCAGGAAGGACATCTTCGAAATGCTGAAAAGGCGTCTCAATGAACTCCCCTTCTACCTCCACATATCGGAAAGAGTTCAAGTGGCTAATCATGTACTCCTCTTCGCCATGGACGATAATGATCTTTCCCTTGACAGGATACTTCAACATCTGATGTAAGGAGGAGGTGACTGCCCCAGCATGGTGTATCCAAGGCCTACCCAACAAGCAAGAGTATGACGGACGGATGTCCATCACATAGAAAGTGGATTTAAACACCTTAGTGCCTATCTTGATGGGAATTTCAACCTCCCCATGGACCATTCTCTTCGAACCATCGAAAGCTCTGACAACAATATCACTCGGTTTCAGCTCTAACCCTTCACAATCTAGTTGGTCCAAGGCCTTCTTAGGCAGTACATTCAGCGACGAACCAGTGTCGACCAAGACATGTGCGAGAGTAGTTCCTCGGTACTCGACTGAAATGTGCAAAGCATCATTGTGGTTTCTACCTTTGGGAGTTAGGTCGTCATCAGAGAAACCTAATCCATTGTCCGCAGTAAGGCTAGCCACGTAATTTTGAAATTGATCCGCAGAGGTTTCCTGGGGCACATGGGCTGCCTTCAGGAATTTTATCAGAGCTTTAGCGTGCGCTTCCGAGCAAAGTAGTAGGGCCAACATGGAGATCTTTGAGGGGGTTTGCCCCAGCTGTTCTACCACATCGTAATCACTCCTTTTGATTATTTTCAAGATCTCATCCATTTCCTTCTTGGAGGTTTCCGGGATGACCAAGGGTTGAGCCCTCGTCCTGACGAGCTCATCTTGGATTCCCTTACCTTTATCAGCAGCGGTAGGAGGGACAATACTAGGAACAACAACATATTCAATCAATGGGGTTCTAGCGGAGAGTTTTATTGGTGCAGGGACGACCTTGTCGGCAGATGAGGGTCCAAAGATTGCTCTTGGAGGGGAAATCTCTGGAGAAAATATTCTCCCGCTCCGGGTGATTTTGCTCGTGCCTGCAATGTTACCAATGCTGGCTTCTTCATCATCCGAACTTTCTTCAGTTATTTCGATTTGTTTTATACCATGGTAGTAGACTTCACCACCATAGTTCCATGGTATTGACTTCTCAGAAACATAGGGGACAGGCCCTGGCATTGTTATCTTTAAAGGAACAGATTTCGTAGCTGGTGTAATCTTAACAGGCTTTCTGACGGCCTTGGAAAGATTGGCGTGAATGGTTATGATTGAGACATCTTCAGTATGGGTTGGAACAGCAGAAACTTTTTCAAACAAAATTTGTCGACTATCCATAAGGCCTTGGATGCCTTTCTTCAGTAACGGACAATCAAACGGCAGAGAGTAACAACAATAGCAGTCTTCTTTACATCCCGGGAAAATCCCGGCCCTTAACAGATTCAACTTGATGGTTAACAATGGAGTTATCAGATCATTGACATTAGCAACATACAAATCTTCTTCAATGGCATTGACATTTCGGCCGTGCTTCGGCATGGGAGCAGATATCACATTAGGCTTCTCCGGAGTGTCGAACTCCACCTCCTTCGCCTCTATCAGGTCTTGGATTTTATGCTTGAGTGCCCAACAATCATTGGTGTCGTGCCCGACACTGTCAGAATGGTAGGCGCATTTAGCATTATGATGATAATGCGGAGAGGACGTATTCACATTTTTTGGTGCCTCTTTGATAGTGGCGAGATTCAACTTCAACAGATGGGGAAGTACTTGCGCTGGCGTCATATTAATGCGGGTGAACTGTCGTTGTGGCCATTCCACCCGTTGCTGATTTGATCTGGACTGGTTATAGCGAGGTTGCTCACTTGAAGGGTTTTGAATCATTACGGCCCCCACAGTTGGCCGGCGCTCAGTCTTCCCTGCTCTTCTCTGAGAATATACCACAGCTGTTTCCTTCTTAAAAGGCTTCTTCTCAACACTTGCAGCAACACCCTTCTGAATCTTTCCTGACTTGATGCCAGCTTCTATTCTTTCGCCTGTTAAGATCAAATCAGTAAACCCCGCGGAAGAGTTACCAATCAGATGATTGAAAAATGGCCCAGATAGGGTCCCTAGAAACATATCAACAAGTTCACGGTCGGTTAAAGGAGGCTGCACCCTGCCAGCCAAATCCCTCCATTTTTGTGCATATTCTTTGAATCCTTCGCCTGTTCCCAATGACATACCCTGAAGTTGGGTACGAGTAGGAGCAATGTCAGAATTGTACTGATATTGTTTGTAAAAGGCGGTGGCCAAGTCTTCCCAATTTCGGATGCTGGTTCCCTCTAGCTGATAAAACCACTCCAATTGAGCCCCAAAAAGGCTGTCTTGAAAGAAATGGATCCAAAGGTTTTTATCTGCCGTATAGGGTTGGATCTTTCTCACGTAGGACCTGAGATGCATTTTTGGACAGGACAACCCATCATACCTTACAAACACTGGCATTTTGAACTTTGGGGGAATCACAATCCCGACAACCAAACCCAAGTCTTCAAAATCCAAACCCGGTACTCTCTGTAGCTCCATGGCGGCCAACCTGTCTTCTAAACCTTTGTATTTATCATCAGCTGGAGGGTATTGTTGATCAGAGTAATCTTCATCCTCTTCGACCTCTTCTTCTTCCGCATCGGACTCGGAAGGTACTGCAGCCCCACCTCCTTTACTAGTTCCTTCATCAGAAGTAGGAGGAAATTCAAGCACTCTCCGAGCTTCTCCGTCAAATCTTCTCCCTAAAGTAGCCACCCCGAGTCTCTTTTTCTTCTTTTTCACTGGGTCTTTATTCCCCAGCAAGGTCTTGAGATCCTCCTGACCTTTAGCCAAGGTTGTCAGGAGTTGCTGGAACTGTGCATTTTGAGCTTGCAGGTCTTTAACTGTTTGCTCGAGATCCATCCTACTGAAATAAACAGCAGACAGATAAGGAAACCTGGCGTGAGACCTGCTTATGCACATGATGAATGATATGCTTATGTATGCAATGCATTCAAGGATTTAGAACATTCAAAATTGTTGCAGACAAAAAAGAACGCACGTCATATTAATAAGAAGAAATTTGTTAGTACATAAATGCCCCATGGGCCAAATATTACAAAAACAACTTCTCAAGGTAAAAAGACATTGCGCATCCTCTTTGGCGCGATGTAGGTGTTGAGGGCCTCTTGCTCATGGAGTCGGCGGGTAAGCTCTAGAACCTTCTTCTCGCTGGCGTAGAAGCTGGCTTCAAAAGTGTTCCGTTCCTCCTTGAGCTGAATCCAACTCTTCTGCATTTCCTCCCACGATGTAGGCATGTCAGGATGTAGGATGGTGTAGGGAACCTCTCCTTCCTTAACAGGCTCTTTAATCACAGGGAGAACATGAGGATAAGGCATCATTAGACTCTGGGCTCGGGCTCGTACCCACTTAAGATAAGGCTCAAGAGGGATGGAGTTCTTGTGTCCCAGTATCTTGCTATCAACCTTGTTGGGCTTCCCCCAAGCTCTGATGAATCTTTGGAGAAGTCCTTGCGCATCGTTGTCGAAGTTAAAAACTAGGTCAGGAATCAACATGTCGTGAGGGCCATCCCTCCGTGCATATCCAAATTGCCTCAAAGCTAGGCAAGGGTTGTAGGTGATACCTCCTCTGATTCCAAGTAAAGGAACATTAGGAAACTCTCCACAACGATCGACGATGATGACATTTTCTCTGGACCGAGAACACTGTTGTACCCCAAAATTTTCCCTCCCATATTCTTCAAAATTTGCAAAGAGCAAGCTTCAAAATTCCCCAAGGGTTGCACAGTTCAAAGACCTCCTAACAGTCAAAAACTAGGGTTTTGGTTCTGACAAAGAAAATGAAGTTTCCAAGGGTCAAATCAAGTCCCACATGCCTACAAACATGGTCGAGCATCCTCATAGCAAGTTTCAAGACTTACAGCACAAAATTGCACAGTCAAAAACCCTAATTGCACTACAGTCAACTGTAGGGGCAAAATGGTCATTTGACAGTCAAAAGTTCAAATTTTTGGTCAACATCTCATTTTGAAGCCACAAACATCATTTGATCAATGCTTGATCATGATTCTCAAAGCTTGGCTCAAAAAGTCTCAAGATGCAAAAGTTTCCATATTTGGACAGTTGAAAAAGTCAACTGTAACTTGACCAGGGCATAACTTCCACATGGATTATCAGAAAAATTCCATCCAAAGCTCATTTTGAAGATAAAGACATTTCCTACAACTCCTCTTCACACTTCAAATCCAAGAAATGCTCTCACAAAAAGTTATCAATTTCAACATTATAGGTCATTTTCAAAAGTCAACAAAAAGGGACTTTAAGTCAAAGGCCATAACTTGTGATTGGTAAATCCAAATGACATGGAACCAAAGGCATTGGTTAGAGGACTCAAAGACCTTTCCAAAATGTCCAAGAACATGAGCAAAGCTTAAAAATTGAGCAAGATATGCCTTGTGGAAGTTGGGAAATTTTTGGATATCTTGAAAAGTCAACATTGCTTCAAATGTCTTAAAAATGCTAATGGGCCTCTTTTTCTTCCACAATTCATCATCCAAAGCATGTGCACGACCACTTGGCTCAAAGGGAAGTTTTTCATCATTTTTATTTATTTATTTGGATTTTTAATGACTAATAATTCATTTAATTTAAATAAATATGTGGAAAATACTAAACCTAAGCAATCAAATCTTTTTATGCATGAAATAGTCTTAAGATTTCGTGCATTATCTGATTTAGAAAGAATCAAGTCAATTGGCCATGATTGGAACCAAGTTTGCATGAAAAAGATTGGAAAATATTTGCCATGAAAATCAATATCCATTCCATCAATGCTTTGATTCTTTGGACAAAAAAATCAACCCTAATCTCTCATACACATATATACATGCTAACCCTCGTGCCCAAGACCTCCCAGCTGCGCCAGAAATCCATAACCAAACTTGAGTTTTTTGACAAAAATTCCAATACTGAAAACTAGGTTCTAGGGCGATTCAAGCCAAAATAATTGTTCCATTGTCTTGCTGAGACATCAAGGAGGGTGCCTGGATCAATACCATAGCCTGAAACATCAAGAATTGGTATATCAGAGTCAAGCTTTTCACGAAAATTTCCATAATCGAATCATGAATTTCATGCATTTTTCGTGTGTTTTCTTTATTGATTTACATTGAGTGATTGATTCTAAAGCTAACTGCATATTTTAATTGAGTTTTTGTGCCAAATTAGAAGATTCACCATTGAAACAGGTTAGGGTTCTTCAAGTTTTAATTTGGGCGTTTATGAATGCTGTAAAATTGGAACACTTTAATACCATGACTGAACTCAGCATGCTTGGACGATTCTAAAGCAACCCTCGCGCCTAATTTATGTGGCCATATGGCCTAATCGTTATTTTGAAAATAAGCGTATTTTGGGGGGGTTTAAAACCCCCGCTAACCTTCTTTTATTTTCAGGGAAAACGCAACAAGGAAGAAGATGATTATGTGGCAGGACATGATAGGGTGATTTGAATTTTCGCGCTGAATTGTCCACTAACTCTTATTTTCTCTTATATTAATTGTTAGTTATTATATAATCAAAAGCGCGTGAATGGCATAGTGGTGGAGAAAGCACTTGGTAACCAACAGGACCTGGGTTCGATCCCAGGTCCCCCACATTCTTTCAATATTTTTTCCTAACGTGATTCCATGCAGCATCTTGTTTGAAGGCTTATCCTATAGCTTCATATCCAGCGCGCCACATGGCCTATTACCTCAATCCAAGGGCATTGGTTGGGAGATCATCATGGACACAAGTCAAAGGTGCCACACGCTGGCAAGAAAAGTCAAATAAGGCCAAAGATCAATGGGCCAAACGTGCTGAGCAACACCTCCAATTGGGGACAGAACCCCCCAAGGTTTGCTATTTCTTTTATATTTTCCATTTTTTATTTGATTCAATTATTTCTTTTTTTAATTAATTTCTTTAATTTAGTTTATTTTCATAAAAATATAAAAACAATAGAAAAATCAGAAAAGACAAAAATTAAAAATATATTTTATTTTAATATTTTTTAAGTAAATATCATTAATTAATTTAGATTTGTAAAATTAGGTTTAATTCAAACATTTTTCTTAATTAACTTAAAATTTGTAGAATTAGGGTTTTAATCAATTTTTATCCTTTTTCTTTTCTTTTCACTAATAATTAATTATTTATTTTTATAAATCAAATTGCTTTAATTAATTAGGTTAATTTAGGTTTAACTTTAATATTTTTCTTAATAAATAAAAGTTATAGAATTAGGGTTAATTTAATTTTAATTTCAGCTAATCTTCTCATTAAAAATTCACAATTCCAAAAAACTCAAAAATAATTTCTTTTTTATTTTAATTTAATTAATTTGCTCAATATAATTTAATTTCATTAAAAAGGGTCCAACGCCCTCGCTTTCGATTATTAATTTGTTTCGCGCATTTTATTTTATTTTTTATAATATTTATGTACCTCTCCCAAAGCCTTGTAAACTCAGACATTTTATTTCTCGCACTTCTTTATTTTCTGTCAAATCAGGTCCTGGATTAAGTTTGGCGATGTGGACCCGCGCCTTTGTAATAGTTTAGGAATTTTATCTTTCCGCACTTTTTTTTAAACTGTTAATAATGGCATGCAAGAATGAATGACAAAAATAAAAACAAACGCGTAGATCACCATAACATGACAAGACAAAAATAAGTGAACATGACACACAAATCACACACCACTCCTAGGGTACGCCTCACTGTTGCCTTGCCTCGAAAGGTGATCGTCGAGTAGAGGATGTCTTAGTAAGTCCTCATGATCCGGGAACCTGGCATGAGGGTAGCTTCTAAGGTGTCTTCCCATTGCTCTGGTGATCACCATGTCCCGAACCCCGAATTGACCCGAAAACCTCCAACGGTGGTGCTACCTACCTCTCAATGGTGGGATGGCACTACTTTAAAGGACATCTACACAGACGAATTCCTTAGGGTAGGTAGACAACTCTAAGATACTTGCTCTAATTTCAAAAACAAATTCAAAAATACTTTTCACACCAACACATTTTCAAAAAGCTTTCGAAAGCAATTTTTCAAACACTCTTGAGGACGAATACAAGAGTCGAATTGGAATTTTCAAAGAAACTTTTTAAAACCCACAGTTGAAAAACAAACAAACATTTTGAAAACACAAGTGAGCAAGTATCTAAGAGCCCATGGATAACCATGGATAGAAAGGGTGCTAACACCTTCCCTTTCTATAACCTACCTCCCGAACCGAGAGCAATCTCTATAAGGAATTTTTCTGTGCTTTTGTCCTTTCCATTTGGAGAAAATAAAAGACGGTGGCGACTCTTGCTTCCGCGACATTTCGCGAACCAGCGTTAAACAGTCAGTTCCAGATCCACCGATCACAGACTTGGCGACTCTGCTGGGGACCTTTATAAAGTGAGGTGTACCTTAGGGATAGCTCATAACTGTGTTTTCAATTGCTTTCTTTGCTTGCTTTAAATTGTGGGACTGTCTTGGGAGTTCTATAGATCCTAACCTGGATCTGGGGATACCTTCTTAGAAAGTAGCAACAAGGCTGTGAGGGAACTGTGCGGGGTATACCGACATGGTTGAAACAGTCTGCTACGTTGATGTGGCACTTTGGTGTGTACCGGTAACCCTTGAGTTCAGTCAAGGAGAGTACGGGGCCTCCGCGTGGTGTCGTGAAGCATCAACTGACCTTAGGAACCTTAATTGAACCATCTTGGCCTCTTTAGGGTAGTGAGATAACTGACTTTGGTGCAGTCCGAGGTTGGTTGATACTCGATACTACACTCAATTGAGGGTTGCTTTCCTGGAATATTTCGGTCGCCAGTTCAGTGGCTAAATCGAAACGATGAACAATGAAAGCAATCCCGTGATATTGGGACCCTTAGAACCCGGTTTCTTCTAATAGGACAGATTGAGCCCACCAACTTCAAGAGGGTAATACCCAGACCTCATGCTGGCCTAAACTCTAAGGGCTTCTCTTGTGTGACTTGTGTGCCTTCGTACTTGCCTATTTGCATGCTTGTTATCTGACACCTGAGTTTCTTGCAGGCTTTGTTTACAGTCCTTAATTGGGACTCATAACAGGGTTACTCACATTATCCCATGCATACCATAACATCATACCATTGCATACATCCTAACCCATTTCAAGGATCTCAAGGGCTGGTGATGCAGGTCATGGTGAATCAACTATCCCAGCAAGGGGCAAAGGGGATTTATTTTCCTCTAGCCATGATTGTCAGGGGCTATGACCCACTCGATATGGTGAGCCTTGACTCTTGAAGAAGGACTCTCAACAACAGGAAGTTCCTTCAATCAAGCCACCGAATTCAAATTCTAACGGTTCTCTTGTTTACCCCGCGAGATCCTTGAAAACATTGCATGCATATCATACATATCATTGCATTGTAGGTACCCTTTTGACAGGTTGCTTACCTTCTTCACTGTTTATTTCAGCCGATCGTCATGAATCCTGAATCGTCTATTGAGCAATCCATCAAGGCCCTCCAGACCCAGAATGCCCAGTTCCAGGAGTTGATTGTGAACCTAGCCCAAGGTCAAAAGGAATTGAAGACTTTGATTCAGCAGAAGAAGAAGAAGAGGACTGTTTTCTTCAACCCTAGACGCAGATCTGGGAACACACTACAGAATGAAGCTGAGAGGACAACTCCATCTGTGGGGAAAGGCAGTCCCCATGAGAGAGAGGTGCCTAGTCCAGTGGTCTCCGACAACGAGACGGAGTTCAATGATGAGCAGTACCCTCCAACTGAGGACCGGTACAAACAACTAGAGGATCGTCTGAATGCCATGGAAATTCAACAAGTGCCGGGGTTGGATTTTAGAGACCTGGGTCTATCTTCTGGTGTGGTGATCCCACACAAGTTCAAAGCACCATCTTTCGCAAAGTATGACGGGGCGTCCTTCCCTAAGCTACATCTCATATCTTATGTGCGGAAGATCCAGCCGTACACTGTGGACAAGAATTTGAGGATCCATTTCTTCCAGGAGAGTCTTTCAGGGACTCATCTCGAATGGTTCTACCAGCTGGATGGAACCAAGGTTCGTAACTGGGAGGAATTGGCTACTGCTTTTTACAAGCAGTATCAGTATAATGCCGACCTCGCTCCTACACGTACCCAACTCCAGGGTATGTCGCTAGGATCGGGAGAAGGTTTTAAAGAGTATGCGCAGAAATGGAGGGACCTTGCTGGAAGGGTACAGCCACCTCTGACTGACCGGGAACTCGTTGACATGTTCTTGGGGACCTTATCCGGGCCGTTCTTCAATCATCTCATTGGTAATTCATCTGCAGGATTTACCGACCTCATTCTGACTGGGGAAAGAATTGAAGCTGGTATCAAGAGTGGGAAAATTCAAGAGGCCACACCTTATGATACTCACAAAAAGCCTTACACGGGCAGGAAAGAGTCTAATGCTGCATACGGTCAAAAGAGTCGTCGTGACCAACAAGCAGGGGCAGTCATGATCTCTGGTTCTGTACCACGCCGACAACCACAAAAGGGAAATCAGCGAAGGCCGGACGAGCCTAAAAGACAATTCACCAACATCAACATGTCATGGTCACAAGCATTGCAGCACATGTTGAAAATGAATCTGATTGCAGTGATCAACCCTCCTGCAAATCCCAAGACCTCCTCTCCAAACTACAACCAAGAGGCGAGGCGTGCTTATCATTCTAATAGCCCGAGGCACGACACTGAGGACTGTTGGGCGCTGAAATATAAGATCCAGAATATGATCGATGCTAAGGAGATTGAATTCGAGCCTGCCGAGACTCCCAATGTGACCACTGCTCCCTTGCCAAAACATGGCTAGGATTGAGAGATTTTTGTTCATTTGAATTCAAGTTGTATTTTTCTTTTCTTGTTCAAATAAACAATTGTCATGTTAAACTCTTTTTATTTCATGAATGCATTACACATGTCTGTCTTGAATTAATTATGTTTACCATACTTAAAACTGTTTTCATATTTTTGTGATGATCAATTCTTGGTTAATAATGCTAAGCCTCTTGAGGGAGGATGACGAAAACGATACCACGATTTTTACAGTATGCTTTTGAACAGACCCCGCTGATGAGGTACAAGCATTGTTTCAATCCCTAAACACTGGAGTTATAAGGATGATAATCCCTCGTCAACCCCTCTGAGCCAAAGAAGTAGGAGTTTTTCTTTTCGAAATTTAAAACCCTTAATCATAACCTGGGGCAGGGTAGTTCTCTCAGTTGATCCAAGTGCATAACGAATGGCACCAAAGCGGTCCTTACAAAATAAACAAAAGACAGTGATGGTTCCGAATAATCATAAAGACAGGAAGTCGTTATCTTTCAAAAATGAAAGCCCAATAAGTCAAAACCTACGAAGGAGACTTACAAAAACTGGGGCATCCCGCTGACTGTAATCACGAAAGAAACAGTTCAGGCAAAATTTAGGGATAGCAAAATCAAAAAGAAAGAGGTCATACAAACCCTCAACAAAAAAGGAAATGACTGCCTATTCAGAATAAGTTATCGACATCCGAATCATCACTGGAAAATCAGAGCAAAGACTCAAACAAGGTCTAACGCACGATCAACTGAGCTTAGGTTTGAAGAACATCACGAAGAACGGGTGGGTACAAATAATTTGAGCCTTTATCCTTTGTTTCTTAAACCATGAACCAGGCCACGTTATAACCCTTAAAAGTCCTAGCTGAAGCATGGGTTAGTTCGAAAGCATACTGTTACGAAAGGTATCCTGACTCCTTAAGGCCTATGGTAAATACGGAGTTGACATCACGTTTTACAAACATTCACTTGTTTTATGAAAAAGAATACATTTTCAAAATCTTCAAGACAGACGTAAGCTTTGCATTTTTGATATAACATTGTTTGCATATAACTATTTGTATGAACAGCATAGAAGTTCACACGAAGAATATCTGATGAACAAAAGCACTCTCAACCAAGGGGCATGGCATGATCTTTGTCCATCATCTGGGGCAGTTAAGTCAAGATTCGGAGAATCTCTCAAAAGGCCAACCAGCTTGGGGAAAATCTCCATCTGGACCACTTTGGGCATTGGACGATCAAACGAAGATCTTCTGGTGGTATGGCAACACTACACTACTGACAGGGGCACCTCCCTACATCCTGAGAGCGTGGACATAGTCGAAAAAAATACTACGCAAAATCAAAGACCCGCTAGGTTGACACACCTAGGCAAAAATAAGGGCTTCCCGGTGAACTAAAAGGGTTCGGGCAAAAATAAGGGATGAAAATGAAAAATCTGTACACCCGGCAAGTCGAAAACCTGAAAAGGCGGCTTGGGCAAAAATGGGTATCCCGGTGGACTGAAAACCCGAGAGGGCGGTCCAGGCAAAAATTAGGGATTTAAGCGTACGACTATGTCCCGGCATCTAATCACCTGTCTACCAGAAGATTTGTCAACTACCTCCACAAGGTATCTTCTCCCCTCACCTCAGAAACAGGGGCAATAATGAGTCATCAAGGCGATCCAGTTGCCCTGTCAATCAAAATACCAAGGAAAGGTTAATACAAAGATGATTACCATCTACCGTTACAAATTCCAGATCGTGGGTTAACATCCGAAACCAAACAGGACAATCATCCACTTAATCATCATCAGGTAACCTTACACCGGTTCCTTCTCAACTTTCAGACAAAGTCTTACACGGACTCATCCTCAGGCAACCCTACACCGGTTTCCTTCTCTTTCGAAAAAAAAGTTTTACACGAACTTATCTCAAGGTAACCTAACCCCGGTTCCTCCAGAAGTCTCACACGGATTTATCTCAAGATAACCTTACCCCGGTTCATCAAGAAGTTTTACACGAACTTATCCTGCAGTAACCTAACCCCGGTTCCTCCAGAAGTCTTACATGGACTTATCTCAAGATAACCTTACCCCGGTTCATCCAGAAGTTTTACACGAACTTATCCCCGAAGTAACCCTACACAGGTTATCTCTTTCCAGACGTAGTCTTACACGGACTCATCATCAGTGAACCCTACACAGGTTTCCTTCTCAAAACTCCAGATGTAGTTTTACACGAACTCGTCACCTAGAAACCCTACACCGGTTCCTTCGCCTCCTCAAATAAAGTCTTACACGGACCCATCTCAAGTAACCTTACCCCGGTCTCTCCAGAAGTTTTACACGAACTTACCCCGAGGAAACCCTACACAGGTTCTCTCCTTCCAAGGATGAAGTTTTACACGGGCTCGTCACCCAGAAACCCTACACAGGTTCTCTCTTTCCAAAAATGAAGTTTTACTCGAACTCATCATCAAAGTAACCCCACACAGGTTTCCTTCTCAGCTCTAGATGCAGTTTTACACGGACCCGTCATCAAAGTAACCCTACACAGGTTCCTTCTCCATTTCAGATACAGTCTTATACGGACCCATTATCAGGCAATCCTACATAGGTTCCCTCTTTCAACATACAGATAAAATATAGTTTAAAATTCCCCCAGGAGAGTCCAATCTAGTTCCCCAGGAAAAGTTGGAATCCATCCCCCAAGCAATAAGCTTATCTCCAGTAGATTCTGGAAGCTTATCCTCGCAGAGCACGAACGCGTCTCCCGGCTTTATTCAAAGAGTTATTTCCTTACCAGGATATAACTGGGTTATCCCCAGCCAAAAGTCACGGAAAGATCGTTCTCGGCGAAGTCTTCTTATCCCCAGCGAAGTCTATTAACACTTCCAAAACAACAAGGGTATCCCCAGCAAGTTATTATCAACAACTCAACAAAGTACCTCTCTCTCCACAGGGTATTGCTCCCCAGCAAGATCACTGTAGTACTTTTCTCCCTGCAGAGTAATCTATTCGCCAAGTTTATTCCCCAACGGAGTTATCTTCTCCTACCGGTATTCTTGCAAATATCATCCAGCGGAAGCAAAATCTGTTCTTCAACATCAGCCCAAGAACAACTTCCTGGCACCCGTCAAGGATTTATTTTCCTAAGACAAAAGATACATTCATAAACATCGCATTTTCATACATTATAGTATGCATATAGGCATTACACCTTACAAATCTCATTTATGTTGAGAACATCATTGCTTGATCTATATCATGCATTGCATATGACTGACCTTTACCTTTCAGGAAAGATTCGGCTGAGTTCTCAGCTATATTCAAGACCTTGACCGGTTCAGTTAAGTCGACTCTAAGATTTCTCTGTTTCTTATCATATCAAAGGCCTTCTCTGGTTCAGTCAGATCGACCCTAAGATCTCCCTGTTTCTTATCCAGTTGAAGATTTCAAGACCTAGACCGGTTCAGTTAAATCGACCCTAAGATTTCTCTGTTTCTTATCCAGTCCAAGGCCTTCTCTAGTCCAGTTAAATCGACCCCTAACAGATTTCCCTGATAAAGACTCAGCAGAAGTTATCCAAGATTCTCTCAATGATTACTGTTGAGGTTGAAGTCGCCTGTGGTTCCCTCCCCGTTACTGCGGAGGTAGTAATCGCCCCAAGATTCTCTCAGCGTTACTGTTGAAGTAGAAGATATCCAAGATTCTCTCAATGATACTGTTGAGGTTGAAGTCGCCCAAGATTCTCTCAATGATTACTGTTGAGGTTGAAGTCGCCTATGGTTCTCTCCCCGTTACTGCAGAGGTAGTAATCGCCCCAAGATTCTCTCAGCGTTACTGTTGAGGTTGAAGTCGTCCAAGGTTCTCTCACCGTCCCGTTGAGGTAGTAACCATCCTTGGTTCATTCATCACCGTTTGAAGCTCCAGATCCAGCTCCTGTAACCAGTCAGGACACATCTACACAAAGAATTTGAAGACCAGCTCCTGTAACGGGTCAGGTAATCCTTTTCTTTTGCAGGTACGCAAGCTCTCGCTAAGGAATCTCTTATGCGATCAACACCCAGATGGCATCTATAAGCCCATCATCCTATCCATCAATCTCCAAATGGAATCTATAAGCCCATTCCCACATCACGCTACTATGTGAGCGCAAATTTCTGGGCACTCTGGTGTTCAATCATCTTCCACCTTCGGATTACGAAAGGCACGTCAGCCAATCTGCATCCTCAGGTCTAAGAAGATTGAACAGGGGCAACTGTTGTACCCCAAAATTTGCCCTCCCATATTCTTCAAAATTTGCAAAGAGCAAGCTTCAAAATTCCCCAAGGGTTGCACAGTTCAAAGACCTCCTAACAGTCAAAAACTAGGGTTTTGGTTCTGACAAAGAAAATGAAGTTTCCAAGGGTCAAATCAAGTCCCACATGCCTACAAACATGGTCGAGCATCCTCATAGCAAGTTTCAAGACTTACAGCACAAAATTGCACAGTCAAAAACCCTAATTGCACTACAGTCAACTGTAGGGGCAAAATGGTCATTTGACAGTCAAAAGTTCAAATTTTTGGTCAACATCTCATTTTGAAGCCACAAACATCATTTGATCAATGCTTGATCATGATTCTCAAAGCTTGGCTCAAAAAGTCTCAAGATGCAAAAGTTTCCATATTTGGACAGTTGAAAAAGTCAACTGTAACTTGACCAGGGCATAACTTCCACATGGATTATTAGAAAAATTCCATCCAAATCTCATTTTGAAGATAAAGACATTTCCTACAACTCCTCTTCACACTTCAAGTCCAAGAAATGCTCTCACAAAAAGTTATCAATTTCAACATTATAGGTCATTTTCAAAAGTCAACAAAAAGGGACTTTAAGTCAAAGGCCATAACTTGAGATTGGTAAATCCAAATGACATGGGACCAAAGGCATTGGTTATAGGACTCAAAGACCTTTCCAAAATGTCCAAGAACATGAGCAAAGCTTAAAAATTGAGCAAGATATGCCTTGTGGAAGTTGGGAAATTTTTGGATATCTTGAAAAGTCAACATTGCTTCAAATGTCTTAAAAATGCTAATGGGCCTCTTTTTCTTCCACAATTCATCATCCAAAGCATGTGCACGACCACTTGGCTCAAAGGGAAGTTTTTCATCATTTTTATTTATTTATTTGGATTTTTAATGACTAATAATTCATTTAATTTAAATAAATATGTGGAAAATACTAAACCTAAGCAATCAAATCTTTTTATGCATGAAATAGTCTTAAGATTTCGTGCATTATCTGATTTAGAAAGAATCAAGTCAATTGGCCATGATTGGAACCAAGTTTGCATGAAAAAGATTGGAAAATATTTGCCATGAAAATCAATATCCATTCCATCAATGCTTTGATTCTTTGGACAAAAAACTCAACCCTAATCTCTCATACACATATATACATGCTAACCCTCGTGCCCAAGACCTCCCAGCTGCGCCAGAAATCCATAACCAAACTTGAGTTTTTTGACAAAAATTCCAATACTGAAAACTAGGTTCTAGGGCGATTCAAGCCAAAATAATTGTTCCATTGTCTTGCTGAGACATCAAGGAGGGTGCCTGGATCAATACCATAGCCTGAAACATCAAGAATTGGTATATCAGAGTCAAGCTTTTCACGAAAATTTCCATAATTGAATCATGAATTTCATGCATTTTTCGTGTGTTTTCTTTATTGATTTACATTGAGTGATTGATTCTAAAGCTAACTACATATTTTAATTGAGTTTTTGTGCCAAATTAGAAGATTCACCATTGAAACAGGTTAGGGTTCTTCAAGTTTTAATTTGGGCGTTTATGAATGCTGTAAAATTGGAACACTTTAATACCATGACTGAACTCAGCATGCTTGGACGATTCTAAAGCAACCCTCGCGCCTAATTTATGTGGCCATATGGCCTAATCGTTATTTTGAAAATAAGCGTATTTTGGGGGGGTTTAAAACCCCCGCTAACCTTCTTTTATTTTCAGGGAAAACGCAACAAGGAAGAAGATGATTATGTGGCAGGACATGATAGGGTGATTTGAATTTTCGCGCTGAATTGTCCACTAACTCTTATTTTCTCTTATATTAATTGTTAGTTATTATATAATCAAAAGCGCGTGAATGTCATAGTGGTGGAGAAAGCACTTGGTAACCAACAGGACCTGGGTTCGATCCCAGGTCCCCCACATTCTTTCAATATTTTTTCCTAACGTGATTCCATGCAGCATCTTGTTTGAAGGCTTATCCTATAGCTTCATATCCAGCGCGCCACATGGCCTATTACCTCAATCCAAGGGCATTGGTTGGGAGATCATCATGGACACAAGTCAAAGGTGCCACACGCTGGCAAGAAAAGTCAAATAAGGCCAAAGATCAATGGGCCAAAAGTGCTGAGCAACACCTCCAATTGGGGACAGAACCCCCCAAGGTTTGCTATTTCTTTTATATTTTCCATTTTTTATTTGATTCAATTATTTCTTTTTTTAATTAATTTCTTTAATTTAGTTTATTTTCATAAAAATATAAAAACAATAGAAAAATCAGAAAAGACAAAAATTAAAAATATATTTTATTTTAATATTTTTTAAGTAAATATCATTAATTAATTTAGCTTTGTAAAATTAGGTTTAATTCAAACATTTTTCTTAATTAACTTAAAATTTGTAGAATTAGGGTTTTAATCAATTTTTATCCTTTTTCTTTTCTTTTCACTAATAATTAATTAATTATTTTTATAAATAAAATTGCTTTAATTAATTAGGTTAATTTAGGTTTAACTTTAATATTTTTCTTAATAAATAAAAGTTATAGAATTAGGGTTAATTTAATTTTAATTTCAGCTAATCTTCTCATTAAAAATTCACAATTCCAAAAAACTCAAAAATAATTTCTTTTTTATTTTAATTTAATTAATTTGCTCAATATAATTTAATTTCATTAAAAAGGGTCCAACGCCCTCGCTTTCGATTATTAATTTGTTTCGCGCATTTTATTTAATTTCTTATAATATTTATGTACCTCTCCCAAAGCCTTGTAAACTCGGACATTTTATTTCTCGCACTTCTTTATTTTCTGTTAAATCGGGTCCTGGATTAAGTTTGGCGATGTGGACCCGCGCCTTTGTAATAGTTTAGGAATTTTATCTTTCCGCACTTTTTTTTAACTGTTAATAATGGCATGCAAGAATGAATGACAAAAATAAAAACAAACGCGTAGATCACCATAACATGACAAGACAAAAATAAATGAACATGACACACAAATCACACACCACCCCTAGGGTACGCCTCACTGTTGCCTTGCCTCGAAAGGTGATCGTCGAGTAGAGGATGTCTTAGTAAGTCCTCATGATCCGGGAACCTGGCATGAGGGTAGCTTCTAAGGTGTCTTCCCATTGCTCTGGTGATCACCATGTCCCGAACCCTGAATTGACCCGAACACCTCCAACGGTGGTGCTACCTACCTCTCAATGGTGGGATGGCACTACTTTAAAGGACATCTACACAGACGAATTCCTTAGGGTAGGTAGACAACTCTAAGATACTTGCTCTAATTTCAAAAACAAATTCAAAAATACTTTTCACACCAACACATTTTCAAAAAGCTTTCGAAAGCAATTTTTCAAACACTCTTGAGGACGGATACAAGAGTCGAACTGGAATTTTCAAAGAAACTTTTTAAAACCCACAGTTGAAAAGCAAACAAACATTTTGAAAACACAAGTGAGCAAGTATCTAAGAGCCCATGGATAACCATGGATAGAAAGGGTGCTAACACCTTCCCTTTCTATAACCTACCTCCCGAACCGAGAGCAATCTCTATAAGGAATTTTTCTGTGCTTTTGTCCTTTCCATTTGGAGAAAATAAAAGACGGTGGCGACTCTTGCTTCCGCGCCTTTTCGCGAACCAGCGTTAAACAGTCAGTTCCAGATCCACCGATCACAAACACCAATGTACATCAGAGTGAGTAAGAGTCATCAATTGTTGGGACCACCTTGAACCTTGGTCATTCTTCAAGACAGATTGTGGAAGGTGCGAAATAAACCACCTTGCAAGGAGAGGAGTACAGCACATGAGAACACCCCTCTTTCTCATTGTTCGTGTGTAAAATGAGTGAAGGATATCCCCAAGTAATGTCGGTATTGGATTTCTGGATAAGAAGATTTTGACGGCGTTGACATCTACCAATTGGTCAGAATTTGGGAACAAGACCAACCCATAGATGAGGAGTGCCATAATTTCTTCAAAGGCTTGTAGGTCCAATGAATTCCAACATTCTTGTGCCTTCTCCAACAAGAATTTTGCTAAGAATCCTTTGACGCTGCTTCTGGTTTCCCAATGCCCCTTGATGTCGGATGGTTGTAGATGTAATGCTCGAGCAACATCTTCCGGCTTTGGCTCCTTTTCCGTACCGTTGAAGGGTAGTTGATTAAGGATAGGAATTCTCAGGAGTTGAGAAAACTCCTCCAAAGTGGGTACCAACTGGTAATCGGGGAAAGTGAAACAGTGGTGAAGAGGGTCAAAGAACTGGAATAGCACTTTCATCATGTCTTCTTCAATGTTGGTGCTGACTAAGCTGAGCAGTCTACCATGTCTCTCACTGAAGGATGAGCTTTCCGGAATTCTTGAGGTGAGCTCCTTGAGTCGAGGAGAGATTCTCACAAGGTTGACTTGGATGGTTTTTCTGCGAGGAATTTCCATGACCTACAAAACAAGAACAAAGATGAAGATCCAAACCCTTGAAATGGTTAGTGAATGCATATGATGCTTTATGATGTTTTATGATGTATGCACAAACATATGTACAAGCAAATCACACCAAACCCTAGTTTCAGGCTTGCATGGGGTTTCATAGGTAAGTACCCTCTTGAGTGTAGTTGGCTTAAAAACCTGTCCTATAAATAGTAACCGGGTTCTAAGGAGCTCAATATCATTGGATTGTTTTCATCGTTCATTGTTTTGGTTTAGCCACTTAACTAGCGACCAAAATATTCCAAGAAAACAACCCTCAATGAGTGTAGTATCGAGTATCTACCAACTTCGGACTGCACCAAAGCCGGTCATCTCACTACCCCTAATAAAAGGCCAAGATGGTCAACTAAGGTTCTAGGTCATTAGTGTTTAGTGACATCACTCAGCGGCCCCGTACTCTCCTTGATTGAACTCAAGGGTTACCGGTACTCACAAATATGTCGCACTAATATAGCTATTGCTTCGACCGTGTCGGTATACCCCGCACAGTTTCCACAACGTATTGCTATCTATGAATGTTTCCCAAAATCTGGGTGTAGGATTACAAACCCAAACAAAAGAGCCAAGATGTAAAGCAATCAAAACAAACAATTAATCATGCAAGAGGGTGATCTAAGCCCTAAGGTTACTCCACTTTTAAAATTCTCCCCAGCAGAGTCGCCAGTTCTGTGATACGGTGGGAGAACTGACTATGGTTTTGCGTTTGTTTTCGCAAATGTTTCGGTTGAGCAAGAGTCGCCACCGACTTTTTTATTTTATCCTAAGGAAAGGTTTAAAAAGCACAGCAAAAACCTTTGAGATTTTTTTCTTGGGTTCGGGGAGTAGATTATAGAAAGGGAATGTATTAGCACCCTTTCTATCCATGGTTATCCATGGGCTCTTAGGTACTTGCTTAGATCAACTTGCCTTAGTTTTCAATTGTTTGAAATGGTGCTTTGTGTGTGGCTTTGAAAAGGTTTTAAAAAAGATGCCTTGTTTAGGCTACCCTTGTAACAATTCTTTACTCGAATGTTTTACAAAAGGTGTTTGTCTTTTTGAAAAGATGTTTCAAGGTTTTTTGAAAGTTGGTTTTGAAAGTGTTTGTGAAGTGTGGTTTGAAAAATAGGCAAGTGCTTCTTTGTTTTGCAAGTTTTGACAAGTACTTAAGAGCTATCTACCCTAAAGTTCTCAAAGATTTATGCTATGTTTTTAACCCTTTTTAACAATTTTGTTCCACCATTGTATTTGGTGGACAATCTTGTGTTAGGAGGTGAAAGGGACGGGCGCGGGTCATCGTTTATACCATAATTGCAATGGTGCCAAACATCTTTGGGCAATTTTTCCTTGAAAGGGACTTGATCATTTTAGGCAACTTTTCGAAAGCGTCATCGAGGGACTATGATCATTTGAATTGTTTGTTTTTGCCCAAAGAGACCTAACATGCAATATGGCCCATTTATTGAAGGCAACAAGTGGAATACCCTAGGGGTGCAAGTGTGATAGGTGTTGTCCATTTTCATGCTTGTTTATCTTGAAATTAGGTCAACCTATTTTTGTTCTTTTTATTTGCATACAAACCCTAATTCTAACATGGTATATTTAGAAAGCAATAAAGTGCGAAAATTAAAGTTCCTAAGCTATTACAACACAATATGGGAGGGGGGGTACAAATGTTCAAATGGGGGGTATTTGACAAGAAATTTAAATCTAACTATTACATCAATTTAGAATATTTACAAAGTAATTAATTGCATAATTAAATGGAAATAAAATAAATATGCAAAATGTAAAAAAAAAGAAGGGGTTTTTATATGTATGGAAAAAAGGTATTTTTTATGTCAAATAAACAAAATAAAAAAAAAGTATTATTTTTGGAGCTTTTTTATGTTTAGGGCAAAACCCTAATTTTCTTAGATAAAAGTATTAATTATTTAATATATACTAACATTTATCAATTATTTACAAAATAAAATAAAAAAATGAAGTATATTTGTCAAAAAGGTATTTTTACTATTAAATATTAATAAAAATAAAATGTATATATTTTTGTATTATTTACTAAATATTCTAATATATATATATATATATATATATATATATATATATATATATATATATATATATATATATATATATATATATATATATATATATATATATATATATATATATATATATATATATATATATATATATATATATATATATATATATATATGTATTAATTTCTAAATATGTATTATATATACAAAAATAATAATAATTAATATTTATATAAAAAAAGTATATTTTATACAAAATATTTTAAGAAGATAAAACAAAATAAAAATGAAAATAAAATGTGTTTACATTATTTTCTAGTATTTTAAGTAAAAAGTGTTTATTTATTTATGTACAAATATCAATATAAACAAATAAATGCCTAAAAAAATAAAAAATGGTTTAAAAAATTATTTTTATATTTTTAATATCATGAGGAAAAATAAATAAGTCAGGAATAAAAAAACAAAAGTAAAAAAATCATAAAAATAAGTCAAATGGGCCTAGGGGGTGTCAAAGTAACAAAAGGGTGTAAAAAGAATTGACAACACAAGCCCAGCCCACCAAGTCTTTCTTCAACCTCCAGACTTCTGTTTGAACAAAAAACACGCGCCTCTTTCTTCCATTGCAAGGTCCTGATTCTTTGAGTTTTAGCAAAAACTTACAACATCAAAAATGTTAAGCATCTTCTCACGAATTCACACATATAAAGAACATGATTTAACTCTCAGAAATGAGAGAGAATTTCTTCTCCCCCAATTCTTAGCCTAATATTTATTCCAAGTTCAGACATCAAATTCTCTAAGCATACACAATATAAATGAAAAGTAAAGGTATGTACAGTTTCAGGGGCATGAGTAGAACATTTCTTATTCACAAACTTAGAGCTAATGATGCCTACATTGAGAGATAGAAGTTCAAGAATATACCTGTTCAGTTGAAGTTGTATCTGATGATGGAGGTACTTTCAGAGCAAGGTGATAATTGGTACAGCTTCCTTGATGTCCAGGGATGCTATTCCAAGCTTTACTTTGTCTTGAAACCTTTTGAATCGAGCTATGGAACTTCAACTGCAAAACAAGAAAGTGAAAATGGTGATCCTGCCTGGGAGTGTTACAGGTCGTGTTTGAGGTTTGGATTAGCTTCAAGGGATGTTATGGGATGTATTTGAGGTGGTTTTAGAAAGAGTGCATGAAAGGGATGAGAGTTGGAACTCAAACTACAGCAAGCCCTGTTTTTGTGCAGTTCAATGGTGATTTTGTGAGTGAGAGTGTTTGGGACTTGGTTAGCTCGTGTTCTAGCTTAGGATGGATGTTTAGGAAGTGTACAAAATATTTTCTTAAGCTCTCTTGTGCTGAGATGAAAGTTGAGTTGTGATATGCTATATTTCTTACACTTTAAGCAACCAAAGGCCATGTTGGTGTTTAGACAGGTAGAGGCCCCCATAATGTGCTGCAAACCTTGGCATTGATCAGTGTGATTAGTCCCTAAACTTGTGCCAAGGGAATTTGATCTGTACTTCTTGGATTTTCATTTTGACATAAAGCTCACTTTTGCAAAAATGGTTAAAGTGCTTTATCTATTTTGGGATTAAACCACTAGGCAATGCTTTAACACATAGAACATGGTCTTGGCACAAAGAGTTTGCATTAAATTCATGAGTGTTGGATGGTTTAGAGGCCTGTGATCAAGGAAAGCATGCTGATTTGAAAAATTGCACAAGTTATGAACATGTACATGGCCATGAATCAAAGTGACTTTTTCCCAACTTGCTAAATTCGATTCTCCCTAACTATGAGGTTGTTTGATGAGTTCTTGGACATTTTGGAAATCTTGGAATGTGTACTACAATCCATCTTTGAAATGAAAATTGAAATTCCAAGTGGAAGTATGTGGAAAATGGTCTTGAAGTTAGGTAAAAACCTTGCCTAAAATAGGTCAAATTTTCACTAAGTTAAGAATGGTTTGGTACCCTTATTCCAAAAATTGTAACTTGAGATACAAGCTTCTTTTGGGAAAACTTTGTGAATCAAAGTTGTATATTATGCAATAGGCTACAACTTTCATGTTTTGACTTTTGCTTGAATCCAAATGAATCTTGGTGAGAAAGTGGGGCAAAGTTAGGAAAAAATTAGGGTTTTTTATAACTTAGAAAAATTCTAAGTTATGAAAAATCTTCATTTTAAACCCTAATTTGCAATTCTTGATTTCTTGATGAACAAGTTTCATGATTTGGCATGTTTTGATGAAAAATGAATCTTGACACTTGATTTTGACCAAAAAGTCAAAGTTTGACTTTTCAGTATACAGTCAAAATTGATCAATTGACTGGGAAATTCAATTGTCAATCTTGTGCATTTGGGATCTTTTGAACTTGTTGAGCATGTCAAGATAATTCCATGGGGTCCTTGAGTCCATATGTGAGCTTGGTTTGCCATTGGCTAGGTCAAACAATCAGAAATTGCCCTTGTGCAATCAAAACCCTAAAAATGACCATTTTGCCCTTTTGGTGATCTGATCAAATTTCTTGTGGAATTGTGATCCAAACTTGATCAAATGGTCCATGTGAGTTCATAATGTTGATGTGGGTCAATTTTCATGAGATTTGACTGTCAATTGGCCACATTTGACTTTTTCCCCAATATAGCTGATTTCTAGGTCAACTGTCCAATTGACTGGGCAAAACTTGGAATCAAGGCTTGAAACTTGATGTGGATAAACTTGGGAGTCCAATATGAAGCATGAAAGTCATCCTAGGCAATTTAGGTCAAAACATCTTTGTGCAAACACAAACCCTAATTTGAGTCAACAGTGCAAGGAGAGGTCTTGAGCAGATGAAACCCTAAGTGGATCTTGAGCTCCAAGGGCTTTGTGATGAGAAATGTTGAGAAAATGGGAGGGAAAATTTTGGGGTACAACAGCTGTTATGATTTCCAATTCTGCATCGAACCGACAACAAAATAATCAGTCCAGAATGGATAAGCCAAGGAGACAGTTTTCCCGGATCAACATGACCCTATCTCAGGTTTTACCACACCTGTTGAAATCCAATTTGGTTACCCTGAAAGAGGCTCCTAAAAACCCGAAAACTACATATCCTCACTGTAGCGGTGAAAATCGGAGATCAAGCTATTAATTAACTTGACTCACAAAAGCAAGAGTCGCCACCACGCTTTATTATTTTCAAGGAAAAGGGAAAAGAGCGAAATAAAACCCTAAAATATGCAATGTATAATAATACTTAAAAGTAATGAAAATACAATGCATTTTGAAAAGAGATCGAGAGTTCGGGGGTTGGTTATACAATGGGAAGATATTAGCACCCACTGCATCTGCGGTACTCCGCAGGAACCTTTTGAAATATCTGTTTTTTATTAAAAATTGTTTGTTTGATTAAAATGACTTGTTTGGCTAAAAATGGTTTGTTTGGACTTGTTTTGAAGATATGACGATCTAGTGTCGAAGTTTTGGCTTAAAAAAAGTGTGAGTTTTAAAATTGAGTCTTTTGGGAAAATTATCTTAAGTTTGGCAAAATAGTAAACAAGCAAAAATGAATGAGGGTATTCGCATGATCGTATTAGATATTTGATGACATGGAGTTAACAAATTAATACTTTCCCTTGGATTAAATCGAGCGAGCAAAATAAAATGGACATCAAAATATAAGCATTCGAAAAATTCACAAGAAAGTGAATCTAACGAAACAAATTAATGACCAAAGGGCACCGAAAAATTAAAATGACAGATATTTAAATACAAATAAAAGAGAATGTAACTAATTATCTAAAGAAGTTATTTGAACTAAAAAAAATTAAAATTACTTACTAAAATAATTCTAAACTAATTACAAATTCTAAGAATATAAAAATAATTCTAAAACCTAAACCAAATTAAAATTCTAAGGTTATAAAAATAATTCTAAAATTACTAAATTAGATCTAAACTAAATTAAAATTTTAAAAATAGTAAATTAAATCTAAACTAAACTAAAATTCTAAGGTTATTAAATTAAATCTAAAACAAATAAAAATTCCAAAGTTACTAAACTAAATCTAAATCAAATAAAATTTTATAACTACTAAACTAAATCTAAATCAAAATACAAATTCTAAAGTTATTAAATTAAATCTAAATCAAATAAAACTCCAAAGTTACTAAACTAAATCTAAATTAAATAAAATTCTAAAATTATTAAACTAAATCTAAATCAAATAAAAATTCTAAAGCTATTAAATTAAATCTAAATCAAATGAAAATTCTAAAATTATTAAAGCTCTAAAATTACTAAATTATATCTAAACTAATTTAAATATAAATTAAGTTAATTATAAAATCACTAAATTATAAAATTAAAATTCTAAAGTTGTTAAATTAAATCTAAACTAAAATTTCTAAAGTTACTAAAATAAATCTAAGCTAACTAAAAAAAAATTACTAAAAAGTTCTAAACTAAAATATCATTCTAATATTACTAATTTAAATCTAGGCTAGTTAATTATAAAAAAGGGTGTGAAACAGAAACATAGGATAAAAATAGTTAACTAGCGGATTGGGCCTAGTTTGGGGGGTCAAGGCCCCAAATAAAATTCTAATGTGAAGGAAAAAAAATCCTAGAAGTTCTAAAGAACAATGCAGCTGTTCCACACTTGTTTCTCTCACCAATTCCAAATAATTAGCATTTAAACCAAATCAAATCCAGTTAACTAATTAAATAAAAAAAATATTATTCCAAATCCTCTCTCTCTTAAATCACGCTTCATCTTTCTCTTGCTGTATGTTCACATCGATCCCTCAAAATAAATCAATACCACAAGACCAAATCTCTTCCTCTCAAACCACTTACAAAAAACCGAACAACAACAACAAAAACTTGCACTTCTAATTTTTTCAAATCTCTCTCGGTTCCATTCAACAACAACAAACTATTTTGGTTATGATTCCTTTCACTCTCAGTTTCTATGCCAACAAATCTTTAGGTTCAGAAAATACCCCTCAGTTCCTTAAACCCTCTGTTCTTTTATTTATTTTTTCGGTTTCGTTTTCAATATCTCATCTATTCACGATTCTCACTCAACAGGTTAACAACCAAAAATATCAATTCGCTCATAGTTCAGAATCAACAACAATAATGAAATAAAAGGTAACACTAAAAAGGGTTTACCGACAAAGAGGAGATTTTCTCCATATTGCTCAGGTATAGTGCTTTTGATTGGCGTCTATATTTTCTGTGTTTTTATTGTTGTCGTAAACCACTGTGTCGATGTCGAGCATTGCTTCTGTTTTGACAAATATGCTACTCCGATGTTGTCGGTTGAATGAAGATGTTTGGCACAGAAATTGTCAGTTGAATGACAGTTGTTGTTATAGAAACAACTTGGGTATTTTTTATGATGAAGATTTATGAAGTTTGATGAAGTTTAGATATCTTGTCGTAATAAAAAAAGTTCGTGATGGTTGTTTAAGCAGAATTGGATATTGGATGAACAGTGATATTTTTGAGGGTGTATTGGAACAAAGGTCGGAGGTATGTTTATGACATTTCTTTGTATATTTTATCTTCTTATATCAGTGGATTCCCCCCTCCTCCATCAGTAATTTTTTTTCTCTCCTTTTATAGATAAGAATCCCCTGGATTTTTGAGAGGGAAGATTGGTGTTTTTTGAATTGTTTTTTGAGGTACTGATTTATTACTTTATGATGCCGTTTTTTGTATGACCATTTTTGTGCAAGCTTTGGTAATGGTTTGAACTATTATTCTTGGAGCATTATGCAGGTTTTGTTGTGTAGCATGTTGGAATTTTATGGATAGTTAGGATAGGGACAATGGCAAGGTTTTGGACTGCAGCAGCAGGATTTTGGACATAAAATAATAAAACAAAGACAATAGTAATAATAATGATAAAAGGCAATTTGTTAGTAATACAAAAATAGAAGAATAATAATAATAAAATAAGATGCAAACAAAATCAGTTTTATTTTAATTTTAATATTAATTTAATTTTAAAAATTGAATTAAAATTAAAATCAAACCAAAATTAATATTGGATTAAAAGAAGCTAAAACTATAATGACTAAAAAGAATAAAAAATGTAAAATAAAGGAAAAAGATATTAACTATATTTTTTTGAGATTTTTTGGATTAAAATCTATACTAAAATATAAATCTAAATGAAACCAATAAAACTATAATAATTTTTTTTATATTTTGAATTAAGAATTTTGAATTTAAAATACTATAATGCTAATTATAAATACTTTTGTGATTTTTCTAATAATGCGATAGTAAAAAGTGACATGAACTAAAATACATATTTTTTAGATTTTTTTCAAATAAGACAAAAATGATAAATAAAAGACGAAAAAATTTGTGATATGCACGATTTGGGAAAGGTTGGACAAGACATGATCAAATTCCATTAAATTCATAAAGCGACTTCTAACGTTTTCATTCTTCCGTGGCATTTCAAAAATAATCAGCTCTTGACTTGTAATAAAAAGTCGTGGACGTTGTCAAGGAGAATCATATGTAAAAGAACCACTAAAAATGTCGAAATTTGAAGAAGTTATGAATTTTTGAAATCTGACTCGAGAAATGGCAAAAATAGGTTAAATTGTTTGTGAACATTTGCTATGTAATGACACAGATGAGAGGTGGGATCTTAGGTCAAAAATTGGGGTATGACACTCACTACAATGCAAATTCTCGATGTACTTACCATTCTAAAAGTCCAGACCATGATACAAATGACTGTTGGGCTTTGAAGAATAAGGTGCAGGATTTGATTGAAGCAAAGGAGATTGAATTCGATGCTCCTGAAACCCCTAATGTTATTACTGCCCCTATGCCCAAGCACAGCCGTGATGTTAATGCTATTGATGATGAAGTGTTTGTTGCTTCGGTGGATGAACTATCTACTCTGCTCCTGACTATTAAGAAGAATCTCTTGCAGGCCGGTTTATTTCCGGGTTGTGGCAAAGGCTGCCACTTGTGTTTGTCCTTACCCAACGGTTGTCACCTGTTGAAGGAAGGCGTTCAGCACCTGATGGATGATAAATAAATATTGTTTGAAAAGACTCCAATTACAAGTACTCCATGTGAAGATGTTTCTATCATTACCATTTTCGCCAATCCTCCCAAGGTCTCCTCCAAAAGACTTGTCAGGATTACATTTGTTCCGAAAGTTTCTCCATTGATAATTACTCTCCCTGGACCTATACCATATTCCTCGGATAAAGCTATTCCCTGGAACTATGGGGCGGACATCTATTACCATGGAGTCAAGCAAGACTTGTTGGTCGTGAAAGACAAAGATGCTGAAGACTCTGATCCTGGCATTAGCAATATTGTCAGGACCAGTAAAATAACAAGAAGTGAAGAGTTTTCTCCCCCGAGATCTATCCTCCTAAACTGCTGCTACTCCTGTGATCATCCTTGCTGCTACTCCTGTCAGTATGTCTATGACTATTCGTGCTGCTAGCCCTACTTCTACCCCTGCTACCGAGTTGGCCGAGACTCGGACCAAAGAGATAATGGTTGAGCATGTCCAGACGAAGGCACACTCAGAAACCATCCCCGAGGCTTCCAAGAAGGAGATGGAAGAAATCTTAAAAATAATAAAGAAGAGTGACTACAATGTGGTCGAACAACTGGGGCAGACCCCTTCCAAGATCTCAATGTTGGCCCTATTACTATGCTCTGAAGCCCATGCCAAGGCTTTAGTGAACTTCCCTAAGACAACCTACATGCCTCAAGAAACCTCTGCTGATTAATTTGAAGACTGTGTGGCTAGTTTGACTGCTGACAATGGGCTAGGTTTCTCTGATGCTGATCTAACTCCCAGAGGAAGGAAACATAACAATGCCTTGCACGTCTCTACCGAGTGCAGGGGCACTACTTTGGCCTATGTTCTAGTGGATACTGATTCATCACTGAATGTTCTTCCCAAGAAGGCCCTTGACAGGTTAGATTGCGAAGGATTGACTCTGAAGCCTAGTAACATTGTGGTGAGAGCCTTCGACGGTTCTAAAAGAATGGTGCATGGGGAGGTGAAAATCCCTATCAAAGTGGGCACTCAGACTTTTAATTCCATTTTCTATGTGATGGACATCCGCCCATCTTACTCCTGTTTATTGGGTCGACCCTGGATCCATGGGGTGGTGTTGTGACTTCCACCTTACATCATATGCTGAAATACCCAGTCAATGGGAAAATTATCACAGTGCATGGGGAAGAGGAGTACATGGTAAGCCACCTGAACTCTTTTAGGTATGTTGAAATGGACAATGAGTTCATTGAGACCCCCTGTCAGAATAATCATGGGGTTAATGCTTTGGAAGACAGTGACAGTGACTTTGACATGGACCAGTGGATCTTCCCAACTGTCAGCGGAGGACTCACCAACTGGAAGGATAAAGAATTTGTGCCGATTACTTTTATTAAAAAGTAATTGTCCTTTTTTTTGTTTTTGTATATGTAATAAATGAGCAATACAAACTCTAAGACTTTGTGTCTTACTCGAGGCACAATGGTTATATTGTGAGGGTTATCATGTTTCATTATCATATGTCATTAATAAAGCATTGGACGTTTTTACATACAAATTTTGCGCTCTTTACCTTTCTTTTCTGCTTTTTACTTTATCAAAATAGTTATGCTCTTAAACACACTCACATATCAAAATGTAGATCCACATCCACTCTGGATCCCATTGATAACGGTTTTGCTATTCCTCATTATGACTTTGAAAATCCGATCAACCAAGCCGAGGAAAAAGGTGAGGAAGATTGTGAGGTACCAGGAGAGCTCTCCATACTGTTATAACAGGAAGAAAGGGAAATACAGCCTCATGAGGAACCAGTTGAGACAGTGAACCTGGGTACTGAAGAGGATAGAAAAGAAGTCAACATAGGTGATAACTTGGAGCCCTGTTTCAAACATCGGTTAATACAAATGCTACACGACTATGTTGATGTTTTTGCATGGTTATACAAAGACATGCCAGGGCTTGACACCGACATTGTGGTTTATCGCCTACCTACAAAAGAGGACTGCCCTCCAGTGAAACAGAAGGTTCGTCGTATGTGGTCGGATATGTCAGAAAAGATCAAGGCTGAAGTCAGGAAACAGTTCAATACTGGTTTCTTAGCTGTCACATCCTATCCCCAATGGGTCGCTAATGTTGTTCCAATGTCTAAGAAGGACGGTAAGGTACGTATGTGTGTGGATTACAGATACCTGAACAGGGCAAGCCCTAAGGATGACTTCCCACTTCCCCACATGGATTTTCTTGTTGACAACACCACACAACATAAGGTATTCTCCTTTATGGATGGTTTCTCTGGGTATAATCAGATCAAGATGGAACTTGAGGACATGGAGAAGACAACCTTCGTCACGCAGTGGGGCACTTTCTGCTACAAAGTTATGCCATTTGGGCTAAAGAACGTCGGGGCAACCTATCAGCACGCCATGGTAGCTTTGTTTCATGATATGATCCATCACGAGATAGAGGTCTACGTTGATGATATGATAGCCAAGTCTTAGACTGAAGAGGAGAACCTTGATCATATACAAAAGCTATTTGACAGGCTGAAGAAATACAAACTAAGGCTAAATCCGAATAAGTGCACCTTCAAAGTAAGATCCGGTAAGCTTTTAGGTTTCGTAGTCAGTGGCAAAGGCATTGAAGTGGATCCTGCAAAGGTCAAAGCTATACAAGAAATGCCAACTCCTCGCACTGAGAAGGAAGTTAGAGGATTCTTGGGATGCTTAAACTACATATCCAGATTTATTTCACATCTGACCGCTACTTGTGAACCAATCTTCAAGTTACTGAAGAAAGATCAAGCAGTGAAGTGGAATGATGATTGCCAATATGCCTTTGACAAAATCAAGGAATACCTTCAAGAGCCTCCAATTCTGATGCCTCCAGTTGAAGGAAAACCTCTGATCATGTAATTAACGGTATTAGAGAACTCAATGGGGTGTGTGTTGAGGCAGCATGGCAAGTCTGGTCGAAAAGAGCATGCAATATACTACCTTAGCAAAAAGTTTACCGACTGTGAAACAAGATACTCACTGCTCGAGAAAACTTGTTATGTTTGGCATGGGCTTCTCGCTGACTAAGATAGTATATGTTGACTCACACTACCTTGTTGATATCTAAGATGGATCCTATCAAGTACATCTTTGAGAAGCCCGCTCTCTCCGGAAGAATAACAAGATGGAAAATGATCCTGACCGAATACGACATTCAATACACAACCCAGAAAGCAATTAAGGGGAGTGTACTATTTGATCATTTGGCTCATCAGGCTGTGGATGACTACCAATCCATGAATTTTGAATTCCCAGATGAGAATATCATGTTAGTAACTGATTGTGAAGAACCTGGACCGGATGAAGGACCTGAAAAAGGATCCCGATGGACTATGTTTTTTCACGGGGTTTCCAACGCTCTTGGTAATGGCATCAACGCTGTGATCATATCTCCTGAAGGCTGTTATACTCCTTTCACTGCCAGGCTATGTTTCAACTGCACCAGCAATATGGCCGAGTATGAAGCATGTATCATGGGTCTCAAAGTTGCAATCGATTTAAGGATCAAGTTCTTAATTGTTTTCAGAGACTCGACTTTGGTAATCATCCAGATCAAAGGATAATGGGACATGAAGTACCCTAATCTCATCCCATACAAAGAGCATGTGTTGACACTGATCCCATACTTTGAAGAAATTACCTTTGAGCATTTTCCACGAGAGGAAAATCAACTAGAGGACGCGCTAGCTACAATGTCATCCATGTTCAATGTCAGGTGGGATAATGACGTTCCTCGGATCACCATTGAGAGGATGGAAGAGCCAGCATACTGTCACGAGATTGGTGCTGAAGAAGTAGTGGATAAGCCTTGGTTCCATGAATTCAAAAGATATCTCGAAGCCCAAGATTATCCTGAGGGAGCTTCAGTCAATGATAAGAAGTTCCTAAGAAGGTTCTCTGCCAAATTCTTCCTCAGTAACGGGATCCTCTACAAGCGCAATCATGATGCTACCTTGCTTCGATGTATAGACAAGAGTAAGGCAGAAAGGATTATGGATGACTTACACGAAGGTACCTTTGGCACTCATTCAAGTGGACATTCACTGTCTAAAAAGATCTTTTGGGCAGGATACTACTGGTCCACCATGGAAACATACTGTTATCAGCATTCGCGGACTTGTCACAAATGCCAGATCTATGCTGACAAGATACATGTGCCTTCAATTCCTTTGAATGTCTTGACTACTCTGTGGTTGTTCGCAATGTGGGGCATCAACATGATTGGGGAAATCAGACCTACAACTTCTAATGGACACCACTTCATCCTGGTTACCATTGATTACTTCACAAAGTGGGTCGAGGCAGCTTTATTTGCTTCTATTACCAAGAACGTTGTGACCCGATTCATCAAACATAACCTTATTTGTCGGTACGGTATCCCAAAAAGAATCATTACAGATAATGGTACCAATCTCAACAACACTATGATCACCGAGATTTGCATGCAATTCAAGATTCAACATCATAACTCTTCTCCCTACCGGCCGAAGATGAATGGCGCTGTTGAAGCTGCTAACAAAAATATCAAGAGAATCATATAGAAAATGACGGTGACATATAAATATTGGCATGAGATGTTACCATTTGCTCTTCATGGTTACCACACCATAATATGCACATCAACAGGGGCAACATCATTCTCTTTGGTGTACGGTATGGAAGTTGTCCCTACCCATTAAAGTCCAGACCCCTTCCCTAAGAATCATGAAAGATGCGGGGCTGAATGAAGATGAATGGGTCCAGACTCGACTTGACCAGTTAAATTTGATTGACGAGAAGAGGCTCACAGTTGTCTGCCATGGTCAGATGTACCAAAAACTTATGATTAAAGCTTTCAACAAGAAGGTCAGATGTCAGGTATATCAGGCTGGTGACCTGGTAATCAAGCGCATCATACTTCCACAAGGTGATCCCAGGGGAAAATGGACTCCCACATACGAAGGGCCATTTGTAATCAAGAACATATTCTCTGGTGGAGCCATGATCCTAACCACTATGGACGGTGACGACCTTCCGCACCCGGTAAACACGGACATAGTTAAAAGATACTACGCATAAACAAAGACCCGCTAGGTCGACTGGCTTAGGAAAAAAATCAGGGCATCCTGGCGAACATTGGTTTCGGGCAAAAATTAGGGATATATATATGAAAAACTATGTACACCCGACAAGTCGAAAACCTAAAAAGGTGGGTTGGGCAAAAAAGGGTATTCCGGTGGACTGAAAACCCGAAAGGGAGGTCCAGGAAAAAGTTAGGGATTTAAAGTGTTTAACTATGTCCCATTGGATCACCTTACAACAATCTTCAGTATCAACTATCAAGCTCAAGTGGTACTAATCAATCCAATCAGCTTCGGACAAGCAGCGAAATGGATGAGACACTCAAAGACATAAAGGCAATAGCAGAATTGGAACTCAATGGGATTATTTCACATAGCTGTTTTTCCTTGTATATTATTTTTGTATAAATTCCATTCTTACGACGACATTCTCTTACTAGGATGTCTGTATCCTTGTGCAAAAACACTTATTTCAAATACAAAATTACTTCTTTGAAAGTTGTAAATTTCTATTTTTATTTTTTCTGTTTTGTGTGAAAAAACGTCCAGTGATTATTTTTGAACGTATACATTTGAACATCATTATTGCTTACAAATACATATAAAAACAAAAAGTCAATTACTAATGACTTTAAGAAACAGGACAATATCTAAGGGTCATCCACAAGATCCCCATAAATATCTTCCCTGGTAGATACCCTCTCTAACAGGTACGGAGACAGGGGCATTCTACTGCATGGTCACTGCCATATTCTCAGCAGATAACCTATGGATGTCAATTGTTCTCACATCCCCAACAGAGCAAAAATCCCCAAGTACTGCTCCAAAATCCCCAGTGAAGTCACCAAGCTTCTCAAGATTCTCCAACAGGATTCTAGCAAAATCCCCAAGCAGTTTATGAAGTTCACTTTCCGCAACAAAGTTTTGTAAATCTCAAGTAGTATATAAAACCTTGTCCCTAGTAGAGTTTATTTCTCTAGCTATGAAAATTCATCCCTCAGTGGAGTTTATTTATTCAAATTGGTGAAATCTTTCAACAGAGCTTGACAGAATCATTCTCAAACAGAAGTCGAAGATTCTCGGAAGAGAAAGGGAATCGCCAACATAGTTATCTCCATTCATCATCGCCAGAGGAAATTGAAGAATCACTTTCTTCACTCGCCAACAACAGTTTGGGTTTCAGCTTCCCAGTACTCTTCAGCAGTAGTCAGGGGTTTATTTTCCCAGACAAAGATCCTACGCAACATCATTACATGTTCATACATCATGGCATGTACATACAAATACATACATCATAATCTAAATTATTCTTGGATCATCATGAAATTCATACATCATGACATCGCATGAAACTGATTTTACCTTTTCAGGTTAAATTAGCTAACAGACAAATGCTATCAACTTTTACAATAGGTCAAAGATTAATTCCCAAAACTAGATGGGAAAACTATCTGCACGACCAAGTGGTATGAACTCCCGAAACAAGACAGGTTTACCAAGAGCAACAGGCTACAGATTAATGCCTGAAACCAGATGGGGAAGCTATCTATGTAACCAGCAAAACAAATTCTAGATTAATACCTGTAACAAGCCAGGACAACTATTTGTGGATGATCGACTATGGATTAATACCTGTAACAAGCCAAGAAAACTATCTACATGAAGAGATTGAAGATTAATACCTGTAACAATCCAGGAGAACTATCTTTGTTTCTCTAAGGTCAAAGACTAATACCTGTAACAAGCCAGAACAACTATCTGTGGATGATCGGTTATGGATTAATACCTGTAACAAGCCAGGAAAACTATCTACATGAAGAGATTGAAGATTAATACCTATAACAAGCCAGGAGAACTATCTTTATTTCTCTAAGGTCAAAGACTAATACCTGAAACTAGACAGGACAACTATCTCAATGACCAAACAAAACATAGATCCAAATTAATACCTGTAACAAGTCAGGACAACTATCTGTGGATGACCGACAAATTTTTAAAATCCAGATTAATACCTGAAACCAGACAGGACAACTATCTGTGATCGACTGATTATAGATTAACACCTGAAACTAGACAGGAAAACTATCTACATGACCACCCTGAAGTAATCTTACACGGGTTCCTTCTCAACATCCAGATATAGTCTAACACAGGCTCATCTTAAAGCAACCCTACACAGGCTCTTTGTAATACATCTCCAGGTAACGGTTAATTCCATTATCCCCAGCAAATCACTGGAAACCTGGACTTCAACCAGGATACAACAAACTATCATTTCTCCGGAGATAACTCTTCAGCAGAGCCTTAGACAACTGAAGATCCTAGACTCTATTCCCCATCGAGTTTTCCTCAAACAGGAGAACAACATAAACTTATATTCCCCAACGGACTCCTCCTCAGACAGCAGGAACGGGAACCCCTAAGGGGACCATGCGTAAATCAACAGCTATTTTAGATGGCATCTTTAAGCCTATCTTTGACGACTCTCTGTCATCTCCTCCAAATGGCATCTGTAAGCCCATTCCTTACATCATCAATCATCAGTGTTATTTCATGCGAGTGCATATTTCTGGGAACTCTATTGTTCAATCATCTTCCACCTTCAGATCACGAAAGTCATACAAGCCAATCTAAATCCTCAGGTTTAAGAAGATTGAACAGGGGCAGCTGTTGTACCCCAAAATTTGCCCTCTCATATTTTCCCAAGATTTTTCCCTTACATGGTGGTTACAAATGCTTGGTTAAAGAAAGAGGAAATTTTTTAATATTAGCAAAGTGTCTTTCGATTGGCAGTTCAACAATGTCCATCAATTGGTGGTTAAACAGCGCCCTCCAATTGACATATCATCAAGTTTCAACCGAGCTCTTAAAATCCTTTGATACAAGCTTGACTCACTAGTCTTTGATTGGGAATTTAACACCCTTCGATCAAGCTTTGGTATGCAAGTCTATGATTGAGCTTTGTTTTCCTTTGAAATTTCTCCCTTCGATTCAGAAAGAAAGGGAGCTCCTTTTGGCTTCCTTCGTTTGAAGCACCTCTGGCTTCTTTCGTTTGGAGCATCTTTGGGCCTCCTTCATTTGAAGCACCTTTGGTCTCTTTCACACAGGCCCATTTGGACAAATGACCTGCATGCCTGCCTGGACAAGGCAGGAATCTTCTTCATACCTACAAGACAAACACCTGGTACATGCTTGCCTGCACAAGGCATGAACTTCCCTCATGCTAAGTTTTGACAGCCCAATTTCTACACTATAGCATTCCAAAAGTCCATTCAAAGGACGCACATTGTTGGCCATTCTAAGAAGCTGAATCAGAGCCATTCAAAGAAGCATGCAAGAGGTCCAATCGAAGGGAAAGGATTGAAGGAATTCGAAGGATGCATATTGATGTCCATTCGAAGAAGATGAGAGCCATTCAAAGAAGCGTGTAAGAGGTCTAATCGAAGGGCAAGGATTGAAGGCATTCGAAGGAGCCAATTTGTCCATATTCACTCAAATTTCAAAAAAGGACAAGATCCCATGTTTTTTCCACAGTTACAAAACTTCATTCATGGCCTTGAAAACATTTGTTTATGGCAGTTAACTTTTGTCTTCTTGTCCCCTCCCTCCTACTATATATAAGCATCATGCTTGCAAGCCAAAAACACACACACACACACACGTTAGAGATACGCTACCCATAAACCCACCATAGTTATCAAAAAATAATCCAAGAGTATCTAGCAACTCTAGTCCCCACACAAGTTCAATTTTATAACAAGGTAAGTCCCCTTGACATTGTACCTTTCGTTTCAGCATGGCATGTAAATAACATTTATTCACCTTTTATTTCTGTCCTTTTTGATTGCATGTTTTTCTTGTCTAAATATATATGTTAGAACTAAACCTTGTACAGACTCAAACAAACAAAAAAGGACTAGTGTGAAATAAAGCCTTAGGCTTCGCCCCTCATTGCCTGACTGCCCCAAACGAAAGAGGCACCTTCATGATTATTTTGCAGGTCCACGTCCTTTCACAGTCCAAATGAACTAGGCATAAAAGAGTCCAACTGAAGGATCCTCATACTGCTTCCCAGCATAATTGAAGGGGGCCAAGAGAGTCCAATCGAAGGCTGCTCACGCCAGCTTCTCAGCCCAATCGAAAGAGGCTAAAGAAGGGGTGAATCGAAAGCACATCTTTCCCCCTTGAATCGAAAGACTCACTCCCACTTTTCTCTTTTGTATGCCTAAGCCCATTTGGCATTTTTCTTTTTTGTGTTATTTCTTATATTTCTTTTTATTATTGTTTTCTGTTGTTTAATTAACCAAATATAAAAGAAAAATCTCACTAAAAAAATTAGGTTTAAATTTATTAATTCAAAAATTAAGTTATTTAGTTAATTAATTAATTGAAACTTTAACCTTTTTCTTAATTAAAAATGAATTAGAATTTAGGACTAATTATTTTCTTTTCATAATAATAAAAAAAAACTAAAAAGAAATTAGTTTATTTTTTATTAATTTAATTTTATTATATAGACTTTAGGATAGTTGACTATTTTTCTTAAATCAAAAACAACAAAAAAGGATTTTTCTTATTAGTCTTTTATTTACGAACTTTCAGTCTTTCGCGCGTTATTTATTTTTCGCATTTTTACATTATTGTATCTGCTGACAGTATGTAATAGATTAAATTACGATTTTTACCGCTTTTCTTATTTTTCTTCTCCCAAAATTTGTACATTGTAAATATCTCTCTCCCCAAAGTCATGTAATAACATAGGGTTTATTTTTCGCACTTTACATTTTCCTATATATATATTAACTGCTAGTAACTAGGCATGTATGATAAGACTAATAACAAAAAGTTAGCAAACTTAACACAAGACATAAATAACTGAATACAACACACATTGCACATATGCACCTCTAGGGTATCTCACTTTGGTTACCTTTAGAAATAAAATAATCATGAGGCAAGAACATTTTAGCAAAGACCCATAAATCAATAAGATCGTAGTCCATCGATGACCCTACAGTTTCTTTTTCGGTAAATGATCTAGTCCCTAAACAAAATTGCTAAAACATCTCCACAAATTGCCTTCGTGACTGTAATGTCCCTTCGAATGTCCCTTATACATCCAACGATAGGGCTACCTACTCACTAATAGTAGGATAGCACTGTCTAAAGGATAGGAGGAAAAGAACGACCCTTTTCGAGTATAAAAGTAGATAGCTATTAGAAGTTTTCTCAAAACATTTTGCACTTACACAAATACTACTTTTCAAGAACAGTTTCAAGACACTTTGTATATTTTCTCCACATTCCCGAGAAACATTACAAAGTTTGCCACACTAAGGCATTTCCAAAACATTTTCAAATACACAAAGCCCAAAGTACTTTCAAAATGAGCAAACCTCTAAGAGCCCGTAGATAACCACGGATGAAAAGGGTTCTAACACCTTCCCTTTCCATAATCTACCCCCCCTACTCAGAATAATCTCAAAAAAGGTCTTTTTCTGTTCTTTTCACCCTTTCCTTAATTTGGATTAAAGAAAAGTCGATGGAGACTCTTGCTTACCGCAACATTTGCAAACACAAATGCAAAACCAATATATAACAGTCAGTTCTGCCACAGTATCACACCCCCGAACTCAAGAAAATTCTCAAAAGGTCTTTCCTATTCTTTTTACCCTTTCCTTTATTAGATAAAAGAAAAGTTGATGGCGACTCTTGCTATCCGTAACAATTGCGATAAAACATAAAACATCCAAGTTAGTTCTCTTACCGTATTACAATCTTACTTGAAGAACCAGAAACTCAAGTCGAAAGAGAAGTTTGATAAGAGGAAGTTAGACAAGAGGAAGAAGTTATAGATCAACCAAGTACAAGCAAACCTCAGAGAACAAGACACATGCCTGCAAGGTTGCAAGATTGTGTTATTATATCAGATGATGTGATTGATAATGAAGGTGAGCTGGTACATTATACTATCTATGCAGATGTCGAACCTGTCAATGCAACTGAAGCATTTAAAGATTCAAAAAGGGTGAAAGCAACGAAAAAATAAGTGAAGTCAATTGAAAGACAACAACACTTGGTCACTTATCGAATTTCCTTAAGGCAAGAAGGTAATTAATGTCAAGTGGGTATAAAAAGTGAAGGTGAATCCCAAAGAGGAAGTAACTCGACACAAAGCAAGGCTCGTGGCGAAAGGATTACTTCAGAAAGAAGGAATTGACTTTGATGAAGTATTTGCACCCATGACTAGTGTGATACGGTGGGAGAACTGACTTGGGTGTTTTGCGTTTGATCGCAAATTTTGCGGTTAGCAAGAGTCGCCACCGACTTTTCTTTTATCTAAAGGGAAAGGTGAAAAAGAACAGGAAAGACCTTTGAGATTATTTCTTGAGTTCGAGGGGTAGATTATGAAAAGGGAAGGTATTAGCACACTTTTCATCCATGGTTTTCCATGGGCTCTAAGTTACTTTCTAGATCACTTGATTTTATTTGAATGTGCTTGTGGTGTGGGTTTTGAAAGTATTTTGAAAATATAACTTCGTAATGATTCTCGTTTCTATAAGAATGCATACAAAGTGTTTGTTTCAAAAAATGATTCAAAAAAGTGTTTGTGAGATGTGTTTTTGAAAGTGATTTTGAAAGGTGTCTTTGTAATGATTCTCGTCTCTATAAGAACGCATATAAAATGTTGTCTTTTGAAAATTATTCAAAGTGAAAGTGTTGGGGTATATAATGTTTTTGTTATGAGCAAGCAAGCAACTAGGAGCGAATCTACCTACTCAAAAGGTCTTAGATGTTATTTTCCTCCTCCTTTAGGTGTTGCTATCTTACCATTGATTTGGTGAGAAGACACATCGTTAGATGTGAAGGGACGGGCGTAGTTCATCGTATAGTCATAGAAGGCAACCTATGAATGTTTTAGAAATGTATTTTAGGGACTAGATCGTTTACCGAAGGCAACATCGAGGGTCATCGAGGGACTACGATCTTTTATCGAGGGTCTTTGCTAAAACGCCCATGTTCGAGGGACATTACTATTTTCTCGATAGGCAACAAATGAGATCACCTTAAGGTGTGCATATATGCAAAGTGTGTTTGACTGCATTCATTTTGTCTTGATTAGGGTTCTCTATTTGTTGATTTCATGTCTTTCCATACACACCCTAATTACTAGCAATATATGAAAGCAATAAAAAGTGCGGAAAGTAAATATCCTACGCTATTACAATCATTAGGGGGATGGGTGTAGAGATTCATAAATGAGGATTGCAAATAAAATTAAATCCTAAGTTACTATTACAACCATATTGAATGGATAAGAATGTACAAAAAAATGTGAAATGGACTTGTTTTGTTTAAGAAAAGAAATAAATTTTGTTTAAGAAAATATTTTGATCTTTTTATGTTAAAAGAAATAAAATAAGACATGTAAAATGTAAAATGTTTTTGGTGTTTTTGATTAGTAAAAATAGAAGTGATAGCAAAAATAGTAAGGAAAAAAGAAAATAGAATCAGCGCATTGCTGAACTAAAAGAGATCAGAAGTTCTGACTCTGGCGTGCTGCAAAAACAGAAATCATATTAGTAGAAATAGATAAAGTCAGAAGTTCTGGATCCGCTGGGAACAAAGAAGATTTCAGAAGTTCTGATGCCACTGGTAGAACTTGGTCTCCCTCTCCATGCTAGTCAGAACATCTGCAACTTAGTCATTTCTCAACAAAATAGAAGATGCGCATATAACAGTTATGGCAGGTTTCATAATGTTTCAGAAACAAGAGATATCAGAACTATAAATCAGAAGCAAGCATGAATTTTCTAATCCTAATTCTGAGTCCTAATTTCTTCAAGAAGTTCTGGACTGAAATTCTCCCTACTTAGGCAGGCAAATGCATGAAACCTCAGAATATGTATATCATCAGAATCATGATGTCTACATTGTATTTTGAACATGCAAGTCTAACAATGCCTAAGTAATATGATGAGAGTCAGCAAAAGCTTACCTTGCAGTTGGAAAATACTCTGTGAGCTGGAGTCTGGTTCTGACCACTTGTGATGTTCTGAACATCTTCCTCACGTGTTCAGCAGGCTGGAAACTTTCAACTTGGGCTACGAATAGTTAGAAGATTCTGGAACAGCCAAGGGCCAAAGTTCTGACTTCTTTGAGGTGGATATGGATGGAGAGTGTATTACAGTATGAACACAGAAGTTAGGATAGCTTCTAATATGTAAATCAGAAATTGTATGGATGGTTTTGGTCAAGAAACACTTGAGGAAAAATGGAGTTTAAATGCAAGAAATCAAAAGCTAATAGGTTTTGTATTTTGTGTTTGCAATTTTGTTCTTGGAATTTTAGCAGGGGTTTAAGGCTTCTTCTTTCTCAAATTTTCGACCTTTTTACAGTTTCCAATGAAGTCCAATTTATAGGCAAAGGTTTAGTCTCTTGGAGAGGTCAAGGGGTACAACCATCATATGCTAGGCGATGGCTTTTTTTTGAAGTAGGTTCAAATAGGTATGGTGGTTAGCAGCTTTAGAAGCGCCTAAGCCAGATTTGTAAGCAGGAATTAAGGAAAGGAAACCTCAAAAGCAAAGCAACGCATGGGTCCAGCACACTCTTGTACAAAAGTTTGCTTTTCCAAGATAGTAATGGTACTTCTATGCCACACGTGGGGAAGTCTTTTGGATAAAGACCCAAAAGTGGTTGTGAGAATTAAATGATGATGAGATTGATCAAACCAGAAATCCTGCAATGTGAGATTCTGCATCATTGCTTAATTCTGGATCAGAAGTTCAGCTTCAGCGTAACTTAGAATAGACATCCAACTTCTGATCTTTGTATCTTCTTGCTCCAGCATGTTCTGAAGGAGCTCTCAGACTTTCCAGGAAGCTTGCAACATGCTTTGTAAACTTCTTTGAATTACCCTTGCAAACTAGGACTGAATCTTTGTGAAAACTGGCCCAGAAGTTGTAACCAAACTCTGTTTTGGAACTGTCCAGAATTTGCTGAGTGCTTCAGTTTCATGGACGTGTCTTTGAGGAGTCATAACTTGACATCCCATCATTTCTAGGAGAAGTTTTGTTCTGTAATGTTTCAGATCTTGTTTGAGTCTATAACTCTTGTGTTAGAAGTTAATCCAGAATCAGCTTGCATCATGGTGATAATCTGATCAGAAGTTCTGAGCTTGTCATATTTCTTAAACACTTAGAAAAATTCTAAGTATTTAGAAATTTGACTTTTCCAAAGTAACTTTTGACTTTTGAATTTCTAGATGAAAAAAACTTCATATCTCAACATGTCTTGATGAAATATGACTCTTGAAACTTGGTTTTGATCAAAAAGTCAAAGTTTGACTCTTTAGTGTGCAAATGACCATTTTGCCCTTGTGAATGACTTTCTTGAAAAAATTGTAATTCAAAGCTTGGAATTGGATGGAAGCAAACCTGAGGGTACAGGGTGATCCTTTGAGAAATGAGAGGGAAAATTTTGGGGTACAACAACTTCCCTTGTTCAATCTTCTTACACTTGAAGAGTTAGATTGGCGAATCTGCCATTCGTGACTCGAAGGTGGAAGATGATTGGACACTAAAGTGCCCAGAAATTTGCAATCGATGATGTGATGGTTGAGGGAATGGGCTTAAAGATTCCATTTGGAGAGGTGATAGAAAGTTGTTGGAGATGGGCTTGTAAATGCCATCCAAAAATGATTGTTGAATTGTATATGTAAGTTGAAACTGAATGGGTGTCAGAATGGCGTCCGCGTATGGAGTATATCTGAACTGTATCTGAAAGCTGGGTCTAAATGAGTATCAGGATGGCATCTGTATCTGGTGCATATCTGAACTGTATCTGAAAGCTATCTTTGAATGAGTATCAGAATGGAATTTGTATCTAGAGCGTATCTGAACTGTATCTGAAAGCTAAATCTGAATGAGTATCAGGATGGAATCCGTATCTGAACTGTATCTAAAATATATCTTTGAATGAGTATCAGGAAGGCATCCGTATCTGGTGCGTATCTGAACTGTATCTGAAAGCTGAATCTGAATGAGTATCAGGATGTCATATGTATCTGGTGCGTATCTGAATTGTATCTGAAAGCTGAATCTGAATAAGTATCAGGATGCCATCCGTATCTGATGCGTATCTAAACTGTATCTGAAAGCTGTCTTTGAATGAGTATCAGGATGGAATCCGTATCTGGAGTGTATCTAAACTGTATCTGAAAGCTGTCTTTAAATGAGTATCAGAATGGCATCCGTATCTGGAGCGTATCTGAACTGTATCTAAAAGCTGAATATGAATGAGTATCAGGATGGCATCCGTATCTGGTGCATATCTGAACTGTATCTGAAAGCTGAATCTGAATGAGTATCAGGATGGCATTCGTATCTGGTGCGTATCTGAACTGTATCTGAAAGATGTCTTTGAATGAGTATCAAGATGGCATCCATATCTGGTGTGTATCTTAACTGTATCTGAAAGTTGTCTTTGAATGAGTATCAGGATGGCATCCGTATCTGGAGCATATCTGAACTGTATCTGAATGCTGAATCTGAATGAGTATCAGGATGGCATCCGTATCTGGTGTGTATCTGAACTGTATCTGAAAGCTGTCTTTGAATGAGTATCAGGATGGCATCCGTATCTGGAGCGTATCTGAATTGTATCTGAAAGCTCTCTTTGAATGAGTATCAAAATGGCATCCGTATTTGGAGCGTATCTGAACTGTATCTGAAAGTTGAATCTCAGCAGGATGATGAAGGAATCTTGGATGATTCCTACCTCAGCAGGATGATGAAGGAATCTTGGACGTTACTACTTTAACAGAATGATGGAGGAATCTTGGACGATTACTACCTCAGTAGGATGATGAAGGAATCTTGGATGATTACTACCTCAAAAAGATGATGACCTTTATTTGTTGATTGATCTTTCCTGAAAAGGTAAAGAGTTAGTTGTATGCAACGTCATGATGTATGTATTGTGTAATGATGTTCTCAAAATAAATGAGATTTGTGTTATATGTATTTTGTATACATATGCTATGAATGTTGTTGAAATGTAATTTTGTCTTGGAAAATAAATCCTTGACACGTGCTGGGGGATTATTAAATCCCAGTTGTTGTTGAAGGGTAAGTGTGTCTTCAAACTTTGCTTGTAATGTTTCCACTGAGGATCCCTGTATTGTTGAGGAGAACTCCACTGGGTAAAGTTGAAAACTCTGTGGAGAGTGTTGATTCCTACTTGGGGAAAAAGTTCAGGAGCCTCGATTGTTCGTTGCTCTACTGGGGAGTCAAAGTTGAACTGATGTCTGGTCGGGTCCAGGCTTCACAGTAACTTGATGGGTATTATAGAGTAGTCTACCGGGGAAGAGGAGTTGTGGTCCTTTGATTTTTAGTAGTCGGAGAGGTCACCTCAAGCTTGGGAGTCCGTAGTTTGTTGGGGAAATAAACCCTGTTGTCAGTCTGTTGGAGAAGATTGCGACTTCATTGGGGAAAATCCTTAAGGATTCTTGAGGTCGACTCAGTTGGGGAAAAGTTTTCAGAGATTGAAACTTTGGCTGGGAGTCATCCTATGAGAAGAATATTGGGGAGATTTTTCATTGCCCCTAGTAGTAAATGTTGTAGTAATTCTTGAAAATGTTTGCTTGGTCGTACATGACCCTTTATGTGGGAGCCTGTTTGCCCTCAAAGTTAATCTGGTGCACCTTGACACTTGAGATTTTGATCAAATTTCCAGTAGCCTTGAATAAGACTGTTGTGGAAGAAACCAAAGACCTGATACTGAAACCATCTGATACTATTGGCACAGACGAACAAATTGGTGGTACCCAAGATCTTTGGTCAAGTCTCAGAATTTTCTTAAGAACTGTCATGGGAGGATCCAAAGACATGATACTGACACCATCTAATACTGACACTATCTGATACTATTGGTACAGACATGCAACTTGATGGTATTGTAAGTCTTCAAAGTGGATTTTGTTCAAACTCATGATCAACGTAACATTTCCCCTTGAGTGATACATGTGTAGATTTGCCCCCTGGTTATTCAGCAATTCTTTGAGAGATTCTTTGAATTTTGACTTGACTGTCCCAGGTGTGCTGGGAAAAGGTTATGTTGTGCCCCTTTGGTCATGAGAGATTTGTCATTGGAAGTATCTTCCCATTTGAAATGATTTTGTTCATTGAGAGAGCATTCGTTCATTGGATATTCGTTGTGTGAATTTCTCCGCTGTCAAACAAATAGCCATATGCAAACCGTGATATTCAAATAAATGCAAAGTTTATGCTTGTCTTGAAGTTTTAAAAATGCGTTTTTAGCAAGTAAATAAGTTTTGTAAGAAAATTCAAACTTAGGATTTTAGGGTAAAGCCTTATAGGAGCCACAATACCTTTTGTAACAGTATGCTTTCGAACTAACCCATGCTTCAATTAGGACTTTTGAAGGGTTGTAACGTGGCTTGGTTCATAGTTTAATAAAACAAAGGATAAAGGCTCAAAATTTATTTGTACCCACCCGCTCTTCGTGATGTTCTTTAGTCCTAAACTCAGTTAATTATCCGTTTGAACTCCAATTGAGTCTGGAAAGATATTTTGGTGATGGTTCAAACAAGTTAAGTTTGTCAGAAGGCAGTCATTTTTGCAACATTTTTTCATGTTGTTGAAGATTTGTACTGGCCTCTTTCTTTTGATTTGTTATCCCTAATTTTTGCTTGACCGTTCTTGTTTTGAGATTACGGTCAACGGGATGCCCCAGTTTTTCTTAAGCCTCCTTTGTAGGTTTTGACTCAGCGGGCTTTTCTTTTTGAGAGATAATGACTGCCTATTTGGTAGGGAACCATCACCGTCTTTTGATTCCTGAGGAATGTTTTGATGTCATTCGTTGTATTACAAAGTGGAAGTTTGCGACTGAGCGCGCGTTTGAATCAACTGAGAGACTACCCCGCCCCAGGTTTTGATTAAAGGTTTCAATTTGCGTAAGAAAGAAAACTTCTACTTCTTTGGCCAAAGGGGTTGACTAGGTATTATCTTCCTTATAACTCCAATGTTTAGGGTTTGAAAGAACGCATGTACATCGTCAGCAAGGTCTGTCCAAAAGCATACTGTATGAGATTATGGCATTTGTTTTCATCATCCTCCCTCTAAAGGCTTGTAACTTTTAGCAAGAGTTAAATGTCATAAGGAGAGTAAAATGCATAGTTTAAATATAGTGAAAACGAATGGATGAATTTAAGACAAACATATGCAATGCATTAATGAAACAAAGTTTGACATTAATAGATAAGTGTTTGAACAAGCAAAAGAAATTACAACTGAAAATTCAAATGAGCAGAAGCCTCTTTGTCTGAACTTGTCACTTTAGGTGGTGAGTCTTTGAGGGACGGCAGAAGAATCCAGTCTGGCCATCTTGTGTGAACTCCAGCATTCCTTTGTCGACCAGGTTTTGAATCTTGTACTTTAGCGCCCAACAATCGTTTGTATCATGCCCAGGACTATCAGAATGATAGGCACACCTGGCATCAGGATTGTAGCTGGGAGAAAAAGTTTTGGGATTTGGATGAGGTCTTATTGGTGTAATCAGATTCATCATTAGCATGTGTTGCAAAGCTTGAGACAGTGGTATATTGATGTTGGTAAACTGTCTTTTGGGCTTGCTTTGCCTTTTCTGATTTTCTGGTTGATGTTGACGAGGTCGTTGTTGGGCCCGTAACGTGGAAGCAATTTGGAAAGGTCCACCCTTCATCGGTGGCTGATTAATGACTCGATCTCTAATTCCAGTTGTTTTCCCTATCTGGTTGCATCTGTCTTGATGAAGCCTGTTGACAAGGGCTCTCAGCTCTTCCTGTCCTTGAGCCAAGTTTTGGATAAGAGCCATCTGGCCCACCAGTTGCCCCATCATCTTGACTTTCATTATGGCTATCTCAGTTCGAAGCCGCTCTAACTGGTCAGCTTTGTTACCCTCAGGATTCCCCATTATCATGCCCCTAGTGAGGAGAGCTTTCACTTCTTCTTGCCCCTTGGATAGGTTCAAGAACATTTCTCGGATTTGAGCGTTTTGAGCCTGGATGTCCTTGACAGTTTGCTCTAGAGCCATCTCTACTGAAGTAAACAGTAGGAAGATAAGGAGACTTGTATGGGAGAAACCTGTCATGATATGATGCATGATATGTGGATGCATGTTTTCAAGGATCTCGCGGGGTAAATGTTAGTAATCACTTACAGTTTTGATTGGAGAACTTCGTTTTGGTCAGAGGAAAATAAATCCTCTTGTCCCTTGATAGATATCTGGTTCAACAAGACCCTGCATCGTAGGCCCTTGAGATCCTTGAAACGGTTATTGAAAATTCTATGGCATGATGTTATGTACAAGTATGTAAGGTAAACACGTTTATATGCAAATAATCATATACACACAAAGCAGACAAGTCCTTAGGTTTATGCTTGCATGGAGTTTATAGGTAAGTACCCTCTTGAAGTTTAGTTGGCTCAAACTATCCTAGTAATAGTAACCGGGTTCTAAGGGGTCTCAATATCACTGATCTTTCCCACAAACTTCGTTCTGATTGACAACTGACTTGCCACCAAACAAAGCTCGGGAGTCAAATCTCAATGAGTTTAGTATCGAGTATCAACCAACTTCAGACTGCACCAAAGTCGGTCATCTCACTATGTCCTAATGGCCAAATTGGTCAAGTAAAGGTTCTAAAAGTTCATTAGTGCTTCATGACATCACTCAGCGGCCCCATATTCTCTTTGATTAACTCAAAGGCTACCAGTACCCACAAATATGTCGCACTAACGTAGCTATTGCTTAGACCATGTCGGTATACCCCGCACAGTTTCCACAACGTATTGCTACTTACCTATAATGTATCCCAAATACGGGTAGAGGATTTCAAACCCAAACAAAGAACCATAAAGTAAAGCATACAAATCAAACAACGAAAGCAAGTAAATGTGATCTAGCCCTAAGGTAACCCCACTTTTAGAATACTCCCCAGCAGAATCTCCAGTTCTGTGATACGGTGGAAGAAGTGACTTGGGTGTTTTGCGTTTGATCACAAATGTTGCGGTTAACAAGAGTCGTCACCGACTTTTATTTTATCCAAAAGGAAAGGTGAAAAAGCACAGGAAAGACCTTTGATATTATTTCTTGAGTTCGGGGGGTAGATTATGAAAAGGGAAGGTATTAGAACCATTTTCATCCATGGTTTTCCACGGACTCTTAGTTACTTGCTAGATCACTTGCTTTTATTTGAATGTGCTTGTGGTGCGGGTTTTGAAAGTATTTTGAAAATGTAACTTCCTAATGATTCTCGTTCCTATAAGAACGCATACAAAGTGTTTGTTTCAAAAAATGATTTAAAAAAGTGTTTGTGAGATGTGTTTTTGAAAGTGATTTTGAAAAGGTGTCTTTGTAATGATTCTCATCTCTATAAGAACGCATACGAAATGTTTTCTTTTGAAAATGTTTCAAAGTGAAAGTGTTTGTGTATAGAATGTTTTTGTTGTGAGCAAGCAAGCAACTAGGAGCGGTCTACCTACTCAAAAGGTCTTAGATGTTCTTTTCCTCCTCCTTTAGGTGTTCCTATCTTACCATTGATTTGGTGAGAAGCCCCATCGTTGGATGTGAAGGGACAGGCGTGGGTCATCATATAGTCATAGAAGGCAACCTATGGATGTTTTAGCAATGTCTTTTAGGGACTAGATCGTTTACCAAAGGCAACATCGAGGGTCATCAAGGTACTACGATCTTTTATCGAGGGTCTTTGCTAAAACCCCCATGTTCGAGGGACATTACTATTTTCCCGATAGGCAACAAATGAGATTACCTTAAGGTGTGCATATGTGCAAAGTGTGTATGATTGCATGCATTTTTTCTTGATTAGGGTTCTCTATTTGTTGATTTCATGTCTTGCCATACACACCCTAATTACTAGCAATATATGAAAGCAATAAAAGTGAGGAAAGTAAATATCCTATGCTATTACAATCATTAGGGGGATGGGTGTACAGATTCATAAATGAGGATTGCAAATAAAATTAAATCCTAAGTTACTATTACAACCATATTGAATGGATAAGAATGTACAAGAAAATGTGAAATGGACTTGTTTTGTTTAAGAAAAGAAATAAATTTTGTTTAAGAAAATATTTTGATCTTTTTATGTTAAAAGAAATAAAATAAGACATGTAAAATGTAAAATGTTTTTGGTGTTTTTGATTAGTGAAAATAGAAGTGATAGCAAAAATAGTAAGGAAAAAATAAAATAGAATCAACGCATTGCTGAACTAAAAGCGATCAGAAGTTCTGACTCTGGCGTGCTGTAAAAACAGAAATCATATTAGTAGAAATAGATAAAGTCAGAAGTTCTGGATTCGCTGGTGTGATACGGTGGGAGAAGTGACTTGAGGTTTTGCGTTTGTATTCGCACTTGTTCGGTTTAGCAAGAGTCGCCACCGACTTTTTATTTTATCCTAAAGGAAAGGTTAAAAAGCACAGGAAAAACCTTTTGAGATGTTTCGTGGGTTCGGGGGGTAGATTATGAAAAGGGAAGGTATTAGCACCCTTTTCATCCATGGTTATCCATGGGCTCTTAGTTACTTGTTTTAGATCACTTGCCTTTGATTTTCAATTGCTTGAAATGGTGGTGTGTGTGTGTGTTTTTGAAAATGTTTTGAAAAAGATGCCTTGTCTAGGCAACCGTTGTAACAATTCTTTACTCGAATGTTTTATAAAGGTGTGTGTCTTTTCGAAAAGATGTTTCAAATGTTTTTGAAAGTTTGTTTTGAAAGTGTTTTGTAAAGTGGGTTTTGAAAAGTAGGCAAATGTGTTTTGCAAGTTTGATCAAGTAACTAAGAGTTGTCTACCCCTAAATTTACTCAAAGGTTTTTCTCATGTTTTAACCCTTTTAACAGTATTGTTCCACCATTGTATTTGGTGGACAATCTTGCGTTAGGATGTTAACGGGACAGGTGCGGGTCATCGTATGGACCATGAATGCAATGGTGCCAAGTGTCTTTGGCAATTTTGCTTGAAGGGACTATGATCATTTTGTAGGCAACTTCGAAAGCGTCATCGAGGGACTATGATCATTTGAATTATTTTGCCAAAGAAACTCAACATGCAAGCATGGCCCATTTTGGAAGGCAATAAGCGGGATTACCCTAGGGGTGCAAGTGTGAATTGTGTATTGATTGTCATGCATTTGTCTTTATATTAGGTTATCTAGCGGTTGATTTTATTTACATACAAACCCTAGGTCTAAACATGGTATAGTTGAAAGCGATAAATTGCGGGAATTTAAAGTCCTAAACTATTACAAATAAGTATCCGGGAGTGGGGGTACAAATATTTACAAATGGGGATGAGACTTAATAGGAGAGTAGTGTCCAAATATATTTTACAACCAAATCGAATCAATCGCAATGTAAAATGTAGCAATGTATAAGAATGAAAGATAAGCAAATATATTTGTGTAAGTGTATGTGACTTATTTACAAGTGAGAAAAATATTAACTTAATGCAAATTTAAGTATTTTGTTATCTTTATGTTTTTTGTTGATTATGTACAAACAAAGGTTTAATAAAAGAAAATGCCTAAGAAATTCTATTTTATGTATGGATGTTTTATATACAAAAGTTTTAATTTAAAGAAAAAGAAATGTTTTAAATTTAATTATCCTATTGTCTAAGTATTTAATTAACGTACAAAGGTTTATTAAACAAAAAAAGAGAGAAGATTATTTAAGTTAGAAAAAATCTTATTTTTATATATTCTTAAATATGATAAAAAAAGTATTAATAGACATTTTACAAAAAGAAGAATTTTAATGTATCATTTTTTATTTAAACAAAAATGTTAGTATAAGCTAGTTTGAAATAAAAATGGCTTAATAAATTAAATGGGCCTTAGAGGTTTTTGGATGGCCCTAGTCAGAATAGGCATGTTTAGGAATGAGGGGGGTACGTGCATTGAAATGGGCTCAAAGCGTGTCAAGGCAGAGGCCCAAGTGGTTTCACAAATTGTTTTAGGGTTGAAATTGTTGTGTTTCATTTGGAATTAGGGTTAGGCTCAGAGCGGCGCTCTCATCTTCTTCGCTTCCTTCGTCTTCATCCTTTGAGCCAAAGCCTCTGAGTTTCTCTCCGTCCCCGTTGCCAGGCGCCGTCATCCCTCTCTCCTTCCTCCACGGTCAAGCAAGCCGGCATTACGAAAAGGTTTGATTTGGTGCTTTGTACGTTTTACGCTTTGCATGTTTTTGATCTTGACAAATTTTGATTATTTATGTTATCATTATTGGTGTGAGGTATGAAAGAAAAGGGAGAAAGAGATAAACCTTTGGAGAGGAGAGGAGGTGGACGGTGGCGTCCTAGGCGGCCAAGGGAACGCGTGATGCCGGCTTGCTCTGGAAATTTGGTACTTGTATTTCACTTTTTAGGGTTTTATGATGATAACTGAAAACTTTTGCCTAGTTCTCTCTTCTGATGTTTGCTTGTTGAGATGCTTGATATGTTTGTATGCTTGCCCTTCTTTTGAATGCTTATTGGCCTCTTTTCCTCTTCTTCTTCTTTGGACGCCTGCTTGCTCCTTTCTGAGATGATTATCTGATGATGTTGTTGGATATGTTGGTTCTGATATCTGAGCTGTTGATGTTTATTCTGAGTATTGTTGTACGAACCCTATGATGAGGTTGCTCTGAGGGTGGCCTGTTTGCTTTGAATGCTTTGAGTTTGGATATTTTGATTTTGATTTATGGGATCCTGAGCTTGCCTTGAATGCTTTTGTGTTTAGATCCTGGTACAGGCTTGTGTTACAGTTTTCTGGTATAGGCTTGTATGGCTTGATGTTTGAAGCTACATGCTTGTGCTATTTCTGGATTTTATATTGGTATAGGTTTTAGGCTTCAGGCTTGTATGGCTTAATGTACTGGTTTAGTTGTTTGTTGATACAGTTAAGGCTTGAGGCTTGACACAGGTTATAGGCTTGGCTTTAGTTTATAACTTATGCAGGTTTTGTATGGTTTGCTTCAAGGTTTTGTGTGGCTTGAGGGTTTGAACAGGTTTACAGGCAGGAGGCAAGCTTGCAGGTTTAGGCTAGCTGTTTGTTCTGGTTTGACAATTTGTTTGTAAGCTTGTTTGTAAGCTTGTGTAGAGGTTTGAAGCAGGTTAACAGGTAAAGGCTTTCTGAGTTGAACCAGGTTTTTTTGCTATGCTTGGATTTGGGTTTTGAATCAGGTTGCAGGATTTTTGTTTGTTTGAAGCAGGTTGGAGGCAGCTCTGTATATTTTTGTTGATACAGTTTTGTGGTATTTTGGCTTTGTGTTATTTCTGCCTCCTTTTACTATGTTCTGATAACTTGGTCTTATATCTCTTTTTCTAAGCCTAAGCCTGCTGTAAGCCTATGCTTCTTTTCCTCTTTCTCTCTCCACAGATTTAAAAAGCATTATATTGCTTTCAACTGTACCTTTCTGAAAAAGTAGCTGGCTTTGGGAAATGATGTATTTTGAATATCTTGCTTGCAATATTTCTTTCCTCTGCATATTCTAGATTTCCTGCATATTGATATCTTTTTGACAGCCTTGGTTTTAACATTTCAAACTTGGTTAGGCATGTGCAGTTCAGTTTGCCTTTTGGACTTAGTTTGGAATTTTGGACTTTATAGTTTGTACATGCTGCTTGTTTTGAACTGTGCAGCTTGTTGAGAATTTGAATTTATGCAGTTTGTTTCTTTGTCACTATGCAGCCTTGTGCATTTCCATATTTTTTGCAAGCATATTTCTATCCTTCTTTGTGAACCAAGAATAATTCTTGTGATTTGCAGAGAGGGTGAACACCTGATTCTGGCCAGTTACTTTTAATGATGAATTTTAAAATATCTGTCTGCCTTTTTATTTAATTCATCTGCATTTGACTTTTTCTTTTCTTGTTTTTGCAGATAAAATCAATTGAGCAATGGGGAGCAGCAAATAGAAGATGAAGGCTTAGGAAATTTTTAGGATAGAGTTTTATTTTACCTTTAATCAATGTAATAAATATTATTATAAATACTTGTAAATAATTACCGTATTTAAATAATACTTGTACAAATAATTAAAAATAAATAAAAGTCGTTTATCAATTAATCTCTTTTAACTCTACTGTCTATTTAATTATTTAAGCTTCCTTGAACTAAAATAACTGGAAGTAGATCCAACTATTCTAACTTAGATAACGTAAATAATTAACAAACATTATAGTCTTGCAATCAATTAATAACCTGGCGTCCCAAATAGCCACAAGCATTGCACAGTCAAATCAAACAAACATCCACATTCCTTTGCCTTTACTGATTAATCCAACCAATGCAAGTTCTCAATTCAAATGCCTCAACTCACATCCCAGAATAAATTGAAAAGAACTGTAGAATTAATTCTTTCTGAGAAATGTGCGCACCAAACCCTAGTTCTTGATTAAATGTCAAGGAAGCGCCCGCCTGATCAAACCCTGAGCCAAACTCAAACAAAACCTAGCAATCTGCTTGAACTGTTCCAGAGTAATGAAAACCCTAATTTGGATAGACTGATAAGAAAAAGTCTGTTTGACTGATTCCTACGCCAATCTAAAAAGTCAGGGAAAACCTGAAGGTGTGATTTCTTGTGAAAAATAGGAGAGCAAATTTTGGGGTACAACAGTTGCCCCTGTTCAATCTTCTTGAACCTGAAGAGTTAGATTGGCAAGCTTGCCTTTCGCGACTCGAGGGTAAAAGGAGATTGGACACTAGAGTGCCCGAAAAATTTGCACTCGGTGATGTGATGGTAGAGGGAATGGGCTTAAAGATGCCATTTGGTGATGGGCTTAAAGATGCCATCTAGGGATGTGACAGAATCTTGTCGGGGGATGGGCTTAGAGATGCCATCTGGAAATGTTGAACTGTATGTCATTGGTGAGTGGACGAGCATCAGAAAGGTATCCATGTTTTGGAACATTTCTGAACTGGGGGTCTGAATAAGCAATAGATTGACATCCATGTTTGGAGAATCCGTAAACTGTTTTCAGGAGTCTTGAAGTTGAATAAGCAATAGAGCAGCATTCGTTGTTGGGAAGCATCCGTAAACTGTTTTCAGAAGTCTTGAAGATGAATAAGCAATAGAGCAGCATCCGTTGTTGGGAAGCGTCCGTAAACTATTTTCAAAGGTTGAAGAATCTGAACAAGCGATAGATTAACATTCGTTGTTGGGAAGAATCCGTAAACTGTATTTCAGAAGTCTTGAGATTGAAGCTTACTAATCTTTATCCTAAAAAAGGGTAAGATATTAGCTGAAACACAAAGTCATGTTGCATGAAATGTATGATGTAATGTATGTTATATCAATGTTTATGATATGAATGTAATGAATGCGCATGTAAGCTGATTAGCTGTCTTGCTGAGGATAGATGAATCCTGGATGGCTGGAGATAATAGAATCTTGACTGCTGTCGGGGAAAGTGATCCTTGACCGCTGCAGGGGAGGGCAAGAATCTTTTGATCATTGAAGATAAGAAGTCCTGGGACCACTGTTGGGGAATCAGGAGCTTGGGTTGTATGCCAATCTACTGGGGATTCCTGTCTGCACTGGGGAATATTCGAATATCCTGTGAGGAACTGAGAATGAGAGTCTCCATTCTGCTTGGGGATTGATAGTTGGAAGTTTTAGCTCCGCTGGGGAATTTGAAACTTGACTCTGAGGGGAATTAGATTCTGTAAGGCTCTCTGGCTGGGGAAATCAACCTTGAGAAAGTTCTTGTTCTGCTGAGGATCCTGAAGTTAAACTCTGTTTGGGGAATTGAGAATTCAGGTTATGTGCCACTTTGAGAATGAGAATCTTCATTCTGTTGGGGGTCAGAAATTGGGAGTGTACCAATCTTCTGAAGTGATGAGAATCTTCATGCTGTTAACGGTCAGAAACTGGGAGTATACCAATCTTCTGAGGTTTTAAGGATGAGAGTCTTCATTCTTGAGAGAAACAGATTTTTTAGTTGTCTGTTATCTTGTTGGTGGTTGTAATTTCCAACAGGTGGTGTGGGAATTTTTTGATGATTACTACTCCAAAAGTTGAAGGAACCTTGATTACTATTTCAAAAGATGAAGGAACCTTGATGATTACTACTTCAAAAGATGAAGGAACCTTTGATTACTACTTCAAAAGATGAAGGAACCTTTGATTACTACTTCAAAAGATGAAGGAACCTTGATGATTACTACTTCAAAAGATGAAGGAACCTTTGATTACTACTTCAAAAGATGAAGGAACCTTTGATTACTACTTCAAAAGATGAAGGAACCTTGATGATTACTACTTCAAAAGATGAAGGAACCTTGATGATTACTACTTCAAAAGATAAAGGAACCTTGATGATTACTACTTCAAAAGATGAAGGAACCTTGATGATTACTACTTCAAAAGATGAAGGAACCTTGATGATTACTACTTCAAAAGATGAAGGAACCTTGATGATTACTACTTCAAAAGATGAAGGAACCTTGACGATTACTACTTCAAAAGATGAAGGAACCTTGGTGATTACTACTTCAAAAGATGAAGGAACCTTGATGATTACTACTTCAAAAGATGAAGGAACCTTGATGATTACTACTTCAAAAGATGAAGGAACCTTGATGGTTACTACTTCAAAAGATTAAGGAACCTTGATGATTACTACTTCAAAAGATGAAGGAACCTTGATGATTACTACTTCAAAATATGAAGGAACCTTGATGATTACTACTTCAAAAGATGAAGGAATCTTGATGATTACTACTTCAAAATATGAAGGAACCTTTGATGATTACTACTTCAAAAGATGAAGGAACCTTGATGATTACTACTTCAAAAGATGAAGGAACCTTGATTACTACTTCAAAAGATGAAGGAACCTTGATGATTACTACTTCAAAAGATGAAGGAACCTTTGATGATTACTACTTCAAAATATGAAGGAACCTTGATGATTACTACTTCAAAATATGAAGGAACCTTGATGATTACTACTTCAAAAGATGAAGGAACCTTGATGATTACTACTTCAAAAGATGAAGGAACCTTTGATGATTACTACTTCAAAAGATGAAGGAACCTTGATTACTACTTCAAAAGATGAAGGAACCTTTGATGATTACTACTTCAAAAGATGAAGGAACCTTTGATGATTACTACTTCAAAAGATGAAGGAACCTTGATTACTACTTCAAAAGACGAAGTAATCTGTCGATCAGACTGCATATGTTTAGAATGCTGTTGAAATGTGATTTGTTTTGGAGAATAAATCCTTGACAAATGTTGGGGAAATAAACCCATGACTGCAAGTCCGCTAGAGAGGTTTCATCACTGCCCCCAGTATCAGATGCATGTGATATTTCCAGGAAACTTGGCCTGTTCGTAACCCTTGAGATTGACATTCGAATGCCCCAAGTGATGGTGACAGAGACTTGCCCTAGGTTAATCTGCAATTGAGAGATTTCTTGAAATCTTGACTGGACTGCCCCAGGTTAACTGAACTTTGAAAGATCTGTTGAAACCTTGACTGGACTGCCCCAGGCGTGCTGGATGGTGACATGTCAAGCCCCATTGTTGATAGGAGATTTGCAACGGAAGTGTCATCCTTTTTTGAATTGATTTTGCTCACTGAGAGATCTTTCGTTCATCGGAAATTCATTGTGTGAATTTCTCCGCTGTCAAACAAATAGCCAAATGCAAACAGTGATATTCAAGCAATGCAAAGTTTATGTTTGTCTCGAAGTTTTGAAAAATGCGTTTCTTAGCAGAAAACTTTTCATAAGACAAAATCAACACAAGATTTAGAGCAAAGCCTTATAGGAGTCAGGATACCTTTTGAAACAGTATGCTTTCAAACTAACCCATGCTTCAATTAGGACTTTTGAAGGGTTGTAACGTGGCTTGGTTCACAGTTTAAGAAACAAAGGATAAATGCTCAAAGTGTATTTGTACCCACCCGCTCTTCGTGATGTTCTTCAACCTTAGACTCAATTAATCGTGCGTCGAACTCCATTAGAATTTGGAACGACTTTTTGGGTGATGGTTCACCATTTGAATTTGGAGGGCAGTCATCCTCTCCTTTTTCTTTTGCAACATTTTTCATGTTGTTGAGGATTTGTAATGACCTCTTTCTTTTGATTTGTTATCCCTAACTTTTGCCTGACTGTCCCTGTTTTCGAGATTACAGTCAGCGGGATGCCCCAGCTTTCTTAAGCCTCCTTTATAGGTTTTGGCTCAGTGGGCTTTTTCTTTTTTGAGAGATAATGACTGCCTATGAGATAAGGAACCATCACTGTCTTTTGATTCCAGAGGAATGCTTTTTTTTTGTTGATGTCGTTCGTTGTATTACGAACTGAGAGTTTGCGACTTTAATGCACACCTTTTTGAATTAACTGAGAGACTACCCTGCCCCAGGTTTAAATCAAAGGTTTCAATTTGTTTAGAACAGAAAACTCCTACTTCTTTGGCTCGAAGGGGTTGACTAGGGATTATCTTCCTTATAACTCTAGTGTTTGGGAATTGAAAGAAATGCCTGTACATCATCAGCATGGTCTGTTCAAAAGCATACTATATGAGATTATGGTATTGTTTCGTCATCCTCCCTCTAAAGGCTTACAGATTTTTATCAAGAGTTAACTATCATAAAGAAAGCATAAGAGTAGTGAAAACGAATGGATGAATTCAAGACAAACATATGCAATGAATTAATGAAAACAAAGTTTTGACATCAACAGTTAATAGTTTGAAAACAAAAGAAATTACAACTTGAGAATTCAAATGGAACAAAAGTCTCCCAGTTTGAGCTTTGTCATTTCAAGTGGAGAACCTTTGGCAGAAGAATTCAGTTTGGCCATCTTGTGTGAACTCCAGCATCCCTTCGTCGATCAGATTTTGGATTTTGTACTTCAACGCCCAACAATCGTTTGTATCATGTCCAGGACTATCAGAATGATAGGCACACCTGGCATCTGGATTGTAGCTGGGAGAAAAAGTTTTGGGGTTCGGATGAGGGTTTATCACCGAAATCAGATTCATCTTTAACATGTGCTGCAATGCTTGTGACAATGGCATGTTGATTTGGGTGAATTGCCTTTGAAGTCTTTCCCCCTTTGGATGATTATCCGGTTGGTGTTGACGAGGCCATTGTTGGGCTCGTGATGTGGAAGAAAAGTGAGAAGGTCTTCTCTCTTTTAAACCGGTTTCTTGTCTCATGGGAAGCTGAGCAAGGCCTTGATTTCCAATCCTGAGTGTTTGCCCCATACGGTTGCGACCGTCTTGACGAAATTGATTGATAATGGTTCCCAGCTCCTCTTGTCTTCGGGATAGGCCTTGGATAAGAGCCACCTTCCCTATCATCTGGGTTCTCATTGCTTCAACCTCAGTTCGCAGTTGTTCCAACTGTTGGTCCTTACTGTCTTCTGAATTTCTCTCGGCCAGGTCCCTTGCGAGGAGTACTTTCAACTCTTCCTGCCCCCTGGATAGGTTCAGGAACATCTCTTGAAGTTGATCATTTTGAGCTTGGAGGCCCTTGATATTCTGCTCCAGAGCCATCTCTACTGAAATAAACAGTAGGGGAGTAAGGAAACCTGAAAAGGAAAAATCGTCAAGATGCAATGCATGATATGCGGATGCATGCTTTCGAGGATTTATTGGGGTAAACACAAGAGAATATTAGAGGTTGAACTTCGACCTTTGACTGGAGAACTTTGCACCGGTGGATATCTTTCCACGAGAATCAAGCTCACCATGTCAAGTGGGTCATAGCCCCTGATTCAAGTTGTTGTACTTGATCTTTGATGGCATTTGATTAGAGGAGAAAACCTCTTGCCCCTTGGTAGACGTCTGGTTCAACGTGACCCTGCATCAAAAGACCCTCAAGATCCTTGAAGTGGTTAGTAAAAAATGCTATGGTATGATGTCATGATGTTATGTACATGTATGCAGAAGCAAGTAAGTGTATATACAGGTAATCATATTCACACAGAGCAAACAAGTCCTTAGGTTTAGGCTTGCATGGGGTTTGTAGGTAAGTACCCTCTTGAAGTTAGTTGGCTCATCCTGTCCTAGAAATAGAAACCGGGTTCTAAGGAGCTCAATATCATTGGATTGTTTTCCGTGTTCATTGTTTCGGTTTAGCCACTTAACTGGCGACCAAAATATTCCAAGAAAATAACCCTCAATGAGTGTAGTATCGAGTATCTACCAACTTCGGACTGCACCAAAGTCGGTCATCTCACTACCCCTAAAAAGGCTAGGATGGTCAAGTAAGGTTCTAAGAGTTTGTTAGTGCTTCATGACATCACTCAGCGGCCCCATACTCTCCTTGATTGAACTCAAGGGTTACCGGTACTCACAAATATGTCACACTAATATAGCTTACTACTTCAACCGTGTCAGTATACCCCACACAGTTCCCTCACAGTTTTATTGCTATTTACCTACAAAGGTGCCCCCAAATCCGGGTGTAGGATTTACAACAAACCCAAACAAGGACCCAAAAAGTAAAGCAATCAAGGCAATCAAAGCAAGAATGTAAAGGTGATCTAAACCCTAAGGTAACCCCACTTTTAAGTTTCTCCCCAGCAGAGTCGCCAGTTCTGTGATACGGTGGGAGAACTGACTTGGGGTTTTGCGTTTGTATTCACACTTGTTCGGTTTAGCAAGAGTCGCCACCGACTTTTTATTTTATCCTAAAGGAAAGGTTAAAAAGCACAGGAAAAACCTTTTGAGATGTTTCGTGGGTTCGGGGGGTAGATTATGAAAAGGGAAGGTATTAGCACCCTTTTCATCCATGGTTATCCATGGGCTCTTAGTTACTTGTTTTAGATCACTTGCCTTTGATTTTCAATTGCTTGAAATGGTGGTGTGTGTGTGTGTGTGTGTTTTTGAAAATGTTTTGAAAAAGATGCCTTGTCTAGGCAACCGTTGTAACAATTCTTTACTCGAATGTTTTACAAAGGTGTGTGTCTTTTCGAAAAGATGTTTCAAATGTTTTTGAAAGTTTGTTTTGAAAGTGTTTTGTGAAGTGGGTTTTGAAAAGTAGGCAAATGTGTTTTGCAAGTTTTATCAAGTAACTAAGAGTTGTCTACCCCTAAATTTACTCAAAGGTTTTTCTCATGTTTTAACCCTTTTAACAGTATTGTTCCACCATTGTATTTGGTGGACAATCTTGCGTTAGGATGTTAACGGGACAGGCGCGGGTCATCGTATGGACCATGAATGCAATGGTGCCAAGTGTCTTTGGCAATTTTGCTTGAAGGGACTATGATCATTTTGTAGGCAACTTTGAAAGCGTCATCGAGGGACTATGATCATTTGAATTGTTTTGCCAAAGAAACTCAACATGCAAGCATGGCCCATTTTGGAAGGCAACAAGCGGGATTACCCTAGGGGTGCAAGTGTGAATTGTGTATTGATTGTCATGAATTTGTCTTTGTATTAGGTTATCTAGCGGTTGATTTTATTTACATACAAACCCTAGGTCTAAACATGGTATAGTTGAAAGCGATAAATTGCGGGAATTTAAAGTCCTATAATATTACAAATAAGTATCCGGGAGTGGGGGTACAAATATTTACAAATGGGGATGAGACTTAATAGGAGAGTGGTGTCCAAATATATTTTACAACCAAATCGAATCAATCGCAATGTAAAATATAGCAATGTATAAGAATGAAAGATAAGCAAATATATTTGTGTAAGTGTATGTGACTTATTTACAAGTGAGAAAGATATTAACTTAATGCAAATTTAAGTATTTTGTTATCTTTATGTTTTTTGTTGATTATGTACAAACAAATGTTTAATAAAAGAAAATGCCTAAGAAATTCTATTTTATGTATGAATGTTTTATATACAAAAGTTTTAATTTAAAGAAAAAGAAATGTTTTAAATTTAATTATCCTATTGTCTAAGTATTTAATTAACGTAGAAAGGTTTATTAAACAAAAAAAGAGAGAAGATTATTTAAGTTAGAAAAAATCTTATTTTTATATATTCTTAAATATGATAAAAAAAGTATTAATAGACATTTTACAAAAAGAAGAATTTTAATGTATCATTTTTTATTTAAACAAAAATGTTAGTATAAGCTAGTTTGAAATAAAAATGGCTTAATAAATTAAATGGGCCTTAGAGGTTTTTGGATGGCCCTAGTCAGAATAGGCATGTTTAGGAATGAGGGGGGTACGCGCATTGAAATGGGCTCAAAGCGTGTCAAGGCAGAGGCCCAAGTGGTTTCACAAATTGTTTTAGGGTTGAAATTGTTGTGTTTCATTTGGAATTAGGGTTAGGCTCAGAGCGGCGCTCTCATCTTCTTCGCTTCCTTCGTCTTCATCCTTTGAGCCAAAGCCTCTGAGTTTCTCCCCGTCCCCGTTGCCAGGCGTCGTCATCCCTCTCTCCTTTCTCCACGGTCAAGCAAGGCGGCATTACGAAAAGGTTTGATTTGGTGCTTTGTACGTTTTACCCTTTGCATGTTTTTGATCTTGACAAATTTTGATTATTTATGTTATCATTATTGGTGTGAGGTATGAAAGAAAAGGGAGAAAGAGATAAACCTTTGGAGAGGAGAGGAGGTGGACGGTGGCGTCCTAGGCGGCCAAGGGAACGCGTGATGCCGGCTTGCTCTGGAAATTTGGTACTTGTATTTCACTTTTTAGGGTTTTATGATGATAACTGAAAACCTTTTCCTAGTTCTCTCTTCTATTGTTTGCTTGCTGAGATGCTTGATATGTTTGTATGCTTGCCCTTCTTTTGAATTCTTATTGGCCTCTTTTCCTCTTCTTCTTCTTTGGACGCCTGCTTGCTCCTTTCTGAGATGATTATCTGATGATGTTGTTGGATATGTTGGTTCTGATATCTGAGCTGTTGATGTTTATTCTGAGTATTGTTGTACGAACCCTATGATGAGGTTGCTCTGAGGGTGGCCTGTCTGCTTTGAATGCTTTGAGTTTGGATATTTTGATTTTGATTTGTGGGATCCTGAGCTTGCCTTGAATGCTTGTGTGTTTAGATCCTGGTACAGGCTTGTGTTACAGTTTTCTGGTATAGGCTTGTATGGCTTGATGTTTGAAGCTACATGCTTGTGCTATTTCTGGCTTTTATATTGGTACAGGTTTTAGGCTTCAGGCTTGTATGGCTTAATGTACTGGTTTGGTTGTTTGTTGATACAGTTAAGGCTTGAGGCTTGACACATGTTATAGGCTTGGCTTTAGTTTATAACTTATGCAGGTTTTGTATGGTTTGCTTCAAGGTTTTGTGTGGCTTGAGGGTTTGAACAGGTTTACAGGCAGGAGGCAAGCTTGCAGGTTCAGGCTAGCTGTTTGTTCTGGTTTGACAATTTGTTTGTAAGCTTGTGTAGAGGTTTGAAGCAGGTTAACAGGTAAAGGCTTTCTGAGTTGAACCAGGTTTTTTTGCTATGCTTGGATTTGGGTTTTGAATCAGGTTGCAGGATTTTTGTTTGTTTGAAGCAGGTTGGAGGCAGCTCTGTATGTTTTTGTTGATACAGTTTTGTGGTATTTTGGCTTTGTGTTATTTCTGCCTCCTTTTACTATGTTCTGATAACTTGGTCTTATATCTCTTTTTCTAAGCCTAAGCCTGCTGTAAGCCTATGCTTCTTTTCCTCTTTCTCTCTCCACAGATTTAAAAAGCATTATATTGCTTTCAACTGTACCTTTCTGAAAAAGTAGCTGGCTTTGGGAAATGATGTATTTTGAATATCTTGCTTGCAATATTTCTTTCCTCTGCATATTCCAGATTTCCTGCATATTGATATCTTTTTGACAGCCTTGGTTTTAACATTTCAAACTTGGTTAGGCATGTGCAGTTCAGTTTGCCTTTGGGACTTAGTTTGGAATTTTGGACTTTATAGTTTGTACATGTTGTTTGTTTTGAACTGTGCAGCTTGTTGACAATTTGAATTTATGCAGTTTGTTTCTTTGTCACTATGCAGCCTTGTGCATTTCCATATTTTTTGCAAGCATATTTCTATCCTTCTTTGTGAACCAAGAATAATTCTTGTGATTTGCAGAGAGGGTGAACACCTGATTCCGGCCAGTTACTTTTAATGATGAATTTTAAAATATCTGTCTGCCTTTTTATTTAATTCATCTGCATTTGACTTTTTCTTTTCTTGTTTTTGCAGATAAAATCAATTGAGCAATGGGGAGCAGCAAATAGAAGATGAAGGCTTAGGAAATTTTTAGGATAGAGTTTTATTTTACCTTTAATCAATGTAATAAATATTATTATAAATACTTGTAAATAATTACCGTATTTAAATAATACTTGTACAAATAATTAAAAATAAATAAAAGTCGTTTATCAATTAATCTCTTTTAACTCTACTGTCTATTTAATTATTTAAGCTTCCTTGAACTAAAATAACTGGAAGTAGATCCAATTATTCTAACTTAGATAACGTAAATAATTAACAAACATTATAGTCTTGCAATCAATTAATAACCTGGCGTCCCAAATAGCCACAAGCATTGCACAGTCAAATCAAACAAACATCCACATTCCTTTGCCTTTACTGATTAATCCAACCACTGCAAGTTCTCAATTCAAATGCCTCAGCTCACATCCCAGAATAAATTGAAAAGAACTGTAGAATTAATTCTTTCTGAGAAATGTGCGCACCAAACCCTAGTTCTTGATTAAATGTCAAGGAAGCGCCTGCCTGATCAAACCCTGAGCCAAACTCAAACAAAACCCTAGCAATCTGCTTGAACTGTTCCAGAGCCATGAAAACTCTAATTTGGATAGACTGATAAGAAAAAGTCTGTTTGACTGATTCCTACGCCAATCTGAAAAGTCAGGGAAAACCCGAAGCTGTGATTTCTTGTGAAAAATAGGAGGGCAAATTTTGGGGTACAACAGTTGCCCCTGTTCAATCTTCTTGAACCTGAAGAGTTAGATTGGCAAGCTTGCCTTTCGCGACTCGAGGGTAAAAGGAGATTGGACACTAGAGTGCCCGAAAAATTTGCACTCGGTGATGTGATGGTAGAGGGAATGGGCTTAAAGATGCCATTTGGTGATGGGCTTAAAGATGCCATCTAGGGATGTGACAGAATCTTGTCGGGGGATGGGCTTAGAGATGCCATCTGGAAATGTTGAACTGTATGTTATTGGTGAGTGGACGAGCATCAGAAAGGTAACTGGGGGTCTGAATAAGCAATAGATTGACATCCATGTTTGGAGAATCCGTAAACTGTTTTCAGGAGTCTTGAAGTTGAATAAGCAATAGAGCAACATCCGTTGTTGGGAAGCGTCCGTAAACTTTTTTCAGAAGTCTTGAAGATGAATAAGCAATAGAGCAGCATCCGTTGTTGGGAAGCGTCCATAAACTGTTTTCAAAGGTTGAAGAATCTGAACAAGCGATAGATTAACATCCGTTGTTGGGAAGAATCCGTAAACTGTTTTTCAGATGTCTTGAGATTGAAGCTTACTAATCTTTATCCTAAAAAAGGGTAAGATATTAGCTAAAACACAAAGTCATGTTGCATGAAATGTATGATGCAATGTATGTTATATCAATGTTTATGATATGAATGTAATGAATGCGCATGTAAGCTGATGAGCTGTCTTGCTGAAGATAGATGAATCCTGGATGGCTGGAGATAATAGAATCTTGACTGCTGTCGGGGAAAGTGATCCTTGACCGCTGTAGGGGAGGGCAAGAATCTTTTGATCATTGAAGATGAGAAGTCCTGGGACCACTGTTGGGGAATCAGGAGCTTGGGATGTATGCCAATCTACTGGGGATTCCTGTCTGCACTGGGGAATATTCGAATATCCTGTGAGGAACTGAGAATGAGAGTCTCCATTCTGCTTGGGGATTGACAGTTGGAAGTTTTAGCTCCGCTGGGGAATTCGAAACTTGACTCTGAGGGGAATTAGATTATGTAAGGCTCTCTGGCTGGGGAAATCAACCTTGAGAAAGCTCTTGTTCCGCTGAGGATCCTATAGTTAAACTCTGTTTGGGGAATTGAGAATTCAGGTTATTTGCCACTTTGAGAATGAGAATCTTCATTCTGTTGGGGGTCAGAAATTGGGAGTGTACCAATCTTCTGAAGTGATGAGAATCTTCATGCTGTTAACGGTCAGAAACTGGGAGTATACCAATCTTCTGAGGTTTTAAGGATGAGAGTCTTCATTCTTGAGAGAAACAGATTTTTTAGTTGTCTGTTATCTTGTTGGTGGTTGTAATTTCCAGCAGGTGATGTGGGAATTTTTTGATGATTACTACTCCAAAAGATGAAGGAACCTTGATTACTATTTCAAAAGATGAAGGAACCTTGATGATTACTACTTCAAAAGATGAAGGAACCTTTGATTACTACTTCAATAGATGAAGGAACCTTTGATTACTACTTCAAAAGATGAAGGAACCTTGATGATTACTACTTCAAAAGATGAAGGAACCTTTGATTACTACTTCCAAAGATGAAGGAACCTTTGATTACTACTTCAAAAGATGAAGGAACCTTGATGATTACTACTTCAAAAGATGAAGGAACCTTGATGAATACTACTTCAAAAGATGAAGGAACCTTAATGATTACTACTTGAAAAGATGAAGGAACCTTGATGATTACTACTTGAAAAGATGAAGGAACCTTGATGATTACTACTTCAAAAGATGAAGGAACCTTGATGATTACTACTTCAAAAGATGAAGGAACCTTGACGATTACTACTTCAAAAGATGAAGGAACCTTGATGATTACTACTTCAAAAGATGAAGGAACTTTGATGATTACTACTTCAAAATATGAAGGAACCTTGATGATTACTACTTCAAAAGATGAAGGAACCTTGATGATTACTACTTCAAAAGATGAAGGAACCTTGATGATTACTACTTCAAAAGATGAAGGAACCTTGATGATTACTACTTCAAAAGATGAAGGAACCTTGATGATTACTACTTCAAAAGATGAAGGAATCTTGATGATTACTACTTCAAAAGATGAAGGAACCTTTGATGATTACTACTTCAAAAGATGAAGGAACCTTGATGATTACTACTTCAAAAGATGAAGGAACCTTGATTACTACTTCAAAAGATGAAGGAACATTGATGATTACTACTTCAAAAGATGAAGGAACCTTTGATGATTACTACTTCAAAAGATGAAGGAACCTTGATGATTACTACTTCAAAAGATGAAGGAACCTTGATGATTACTACTTCAAAAGATGAAGGAACCTTTGATGATTACTACTTCAAAAGATGAAGGAACCTTGATTACTACTTCAAAAGATGAAGGAACCTTTGATGATTACTACTTCAAAAGATGAAGGAACCTTTGATGATTACTACTTCAAAAGATGAAGGAACCTTGATTACTACTTCAAAATATGAAGTAATCTGTCGATCAGACTGCATATGTTTAGAATGCTGTTGAAATGTGATTTGTTTTGGAGAATAAATCCTTGACAAATGTTGGGGAAATAAACCCATGACTGCAGGTCCGCTAGAGAGGTTTCATCGCTGCCCCCAGTATCAGATGCATGTGATATTGCCAGGAAACTTGGCCTGTTCGTAACCCTTGAGATTGACATTCGAATGCCCCAAGTGATGGTGACGGAGACTTGCCCCAAGTTAATCCGCAATTGAGAGATTTCTTGAAATCTTGACTGGACTGCCCCAGGTTAACTGAACTTTGAAAGATCTGTTGAAACCTTGACTGGACTTCCCCAGGCGTGCTGGATGGTGACATGTCAAGCCCCATTGTTGATAGGAGATTTGCAACGGAAGTGTCATCCTTTTTTGAATTGATTTTGCTCACTGAGAGATCTTTCGTTCATCGGATATTCATTGTGTGAATTTCTCCGCTGTCAAACAAATAGCCAAATGCAAACAGTGATATTCAAGCAATGCAAAGTTTATGTTTGTCTCGAAGTTTTGAAAAATGCGTTTCTTAGCAGAAAACTTTTCATAAGACAAAATCAACACAAGATTTAGAGCAAAGCCTTATAGGAGTCAGGATACCTTTTGAAACAGTATGCTTTCGAACTAACCCATGCTTCAATTAGGACTTTTGAAGGGTTGTAACGTGGCTTGGTTCACGGTTTAAGAAACAAAGGATAAAGGCTCAAAGTGTATTTATACCCACCCGCTCTTCGTGATGTTCTTCAACCCTAGACTCAGTTAATCGTGCGTCGAACTCCATTCGAATTTGGAACGACTTTTTGGGTGATGGTTCACCAATTGAATTTGGAGGGAAGTCATCCTCTCCTTTTTCTTTTGCAACATTTTTCATGTTGTTGAGGATTTGTAATGACCTCTTTCTTTTGATTTTTTATCCCTAACTTTTGCCTGATTGTCCCTGTTTTCGAGATTACAGTCAGCGGGATGCCCCAACTTTCTTAAGCCTCCTTTATAGGTTTTGGCTCAGTGGGCTTTTTCTTTTTTGAGAGATAATGACTGCCTATGAGATAAGGAACCATCATTGTCTTTTAATTCCAGAGGAATGCTTTTTTTTTGTTGATGTCGTTCGTTGTATTACGAACTGAGAGTTTGCGACTTTAATGCACACCTTTTTGAATTAACTGAGAGACTACCCTGCCCCAGGTTTAAATCAAAGGTTTCAATTTGTTTAGAACAGAAAACTCCTACTTCTTTGGCTCGAAGGGGTTGACTAGGGATTATCTTCCTTATAACTCCAGTGTTTGGGAATTGAAAGAAATGCCTGTACATCATCAGCATGGTCTGTTCAAAAGCATACTGTATGAGATTATGGTATTGTTTCGTCATCCTCCCTCTAAAGGCTTGCAACTTTTTATCAAGAGTTAACTATCATAAATAAAGCATAAGAGTAGTGAAAACGAATGGATGAATTCAAGACAAACATATGCAATGCATTAATGAAAACAGAGTTTTGACATTAAGAGTTAATTGTCTGAAAACAAAAGAAATTACAACTTGAAAATTCAAATGGAACAAAAGTCTCCCAGTTTGAGATTTGTCATTTCAAGTGGAGAACCCTTGGCAGAAGAATTCAGTCTGGCCATCTTGTATGAACTCCAGCATCCCTTCGTCGACCAGATTTTAGATTTTGTACTTCAACGCCCAACAATCGTTTGTATCATGTCCAGGACTATCAGAATGATAGGCACACCTGGCATCTGGATTGTAGCTGGGAGAAAAAGTTTTGGGGTTCGGATGAGGGTTTATCACCGAAATCAGATTCATCTTCAACATGTGCTGCAATGCTTGTGACAATGGCATGTTGATTTGGGTGAATTGCCTTTGAAGTCTTTCCCCCTTTGGATGATTATCCGGTTGGTGTTGACGAGGCCGTTGTTGGGCTCGTGATGTGGAAGCAAAGTGAGAAGGTCTTCTCTCTCTTTAAACCGGTTTCTTGTCTCATGGGAAGCTGAGCAAGGCCTTGATTTCCAATCCTGAGTGTTTGCCCCATACGGTTGCGACCGTCTTGACGAAATTGATTGATAATGGTGCCCAGCTCCTCTTGTCTTCAGGCTAGGCCTTGGATAAGAGCCACCTGCCCTATCATCTGGGTTCTCATTGCTTCAACCTCAGTTCGCAGTTGTTCCAACTGTTGGTCCTTATTGTCTTCCGAATTTCTCTCGGCCAGGTCCCTTGCGAGGAGTACTTTCAACTCTTCCTGCCCCTTGGATAGGTTCAGGAACATCTCTTGAAGTTGAGCATTTTGAGCTTGGAGGCCCTTGATATTCTGCTCTAGAGCCATCTCTACTGAAATAAACAGTAGGGGAGTAAGGAAACCTGAAAAGGAAAAATCGTCAAGATGCAATGCATGATATGCGGATGCATGCTTTCAAGGATCTCTTGGGGTAAACACAAGAGAATGTTAGAGGTTGAACTTCGATCTTTGATTGGAGAACTTTGCACCGGTGGATGTCTTTCCACGAGAATCAAGCTCACCATGTCATGTGGGTCATAGCCCCTGATTCAAGTTGTTGCACTTGATCTTTGATGGCATTTGATTAGAGGATAAAACCTCTTGCCCCTTGGTAGACGTCTGGTTCAACGTGACCCTGCATCAAAAGACCCTCAAGATCCTTGAAGTGGTTAGTAAAAAATGCTATGGTATGATGTCATGATGTTATGTACATGTATGCAGAAGCAAGTAAGTGTATATACAGGTAATCATATTCACACAGAGCAAACAAGTCCTTAGGTTTAGGCTTGCATGGGGTTTGTAGGTAAGTACCCTCTTGAAGTTAGTTGGCTCATCCTGTCCTAGAAATAGAAACCGGGTTCTAAGGAGCTCAATATCATTGGATTGTTTTCCGTGTTCATTGTTTCGGTTTAGCCACTTAACTGGCGACCAAAATATTCCAAAAAAACAACCCTCAATGAGTGTAGTATCGAGTATCTACCAACTTCGGACTGCACCAAAGTCGGTCATCTCACTGCCGCTAAAAAGGCTAGGATGGTCAAGTAAGGTTCTAAGAGTTCGTTAGTGCTTCATGACATCACTCAGCAGCCCCGTACTCTCCTTGATTGAACTCAAGGGTTACCGATACTCACAAATATGTCACACTAACATAGCTTACTGCTTCAACCGTGTCGGTATACCCCACACAGTTCCCTCACAGTTTTATTGCTATTTACCTACAAAAGTGCCCCCAAATCCGGGTGTAAGATTTACAACAAACCCAAACAAGGACCCAAAAAGTAAAGCAATCAAGGCAATCAAAGCAAGAATGTAAAGGTGATCTAAACCCTAAGGTAACCCCACTTTTAAGTTTCTCCCCAGCAGAGTCGCCAATTATGTGATACGGTGGGAGAACTGACTTGAGGTTTTGCGTTTGTATTCGCACTTGTTCGGTTTAGCAAGAGTCGCCACCGACTTTTTATTTTATCCTAAAGGAAAGGTTAAAAAGCACAGGAAAAACCTTTTGAGATGTTTCGTGGGTTCGGGGGGTAGATTATGAAAAGGGAAGGTATTAGCACCCTTTTCATCCATGGTTATCCATGGGCTCTTAGTTACTTGTTTTAGATCACTTGCCTTTGATTTTCAATTGCTTGAAATGGTGGTGTGTGTGTGTGTTTTTGAAAATGTTTTGAAAAAGATGCCTTGTCTAGGCAACCGTTGTAACAATTCTTTACTCGAATGTTTTACAAAGGTGTGTGTCTTTTCGAAAAGATGTTTCAAATGTTTTTGAAAGTTTGTTTTGAAAGTGTTTTGTGAAGTGGGTTTTGAAAAGTAGGCAAATGTGTTTTGCAAGTTTTATCAAGTAACTAAGAGTTGTCTACCCCTAAATTTACTCAAAGGTTTTTCTCATGTTTTAACCCTTTTAACAGTATTGTTCCACCATTGTATTTGGTGGACAATCTTGGGTTAGGATGTTAACGGGACAGGCGCGGGTCATCATATGGACCATGAATGCAATGGTGCCAAGTGTCTTTGGCAATTTTTCTTGAAGGGACTATGATCATTTTGTAGGCAACTTCAAAAGCGTCATCGAGGGACTATGATCATTTGAATTGTTTTGCCAAAGAAACTCAACATGCAAGCATGGCCCATTTTGGAAGGAAACAAGCGGGATTACCCTAGGGGTGCAAGTGTGAATTGTGTATTGATTGTCATGCATTTGTCTTTGTATTAGGTTATCTAGCGGTTGATTTTATTTACATACAAACCCTAGGTCTAAACATGGTATAGTTGAAAGCGATAAATTGCGGGAATTTAAAGTCCTAAAATATTACAAATAAGTATCCGGGAGTGGGGGTACAAATATTTACAAATGGGGATGAGACTTAATAGGAGAGTAGTGTCCAAATATATTTTACAACCAAATCGAATCAATCGTAATGTAAAATATAGCAATGTATAAGAATGAAAGATAAGCAAATATATTTGTGTAAGTGTATGTGACTTATTTACAAGTGAGAAAGATATTAACTTAATGCAAATTTAAGTATTTTGTTATCTTTATGTTTTTTTTTTATTATGTACAATCAAAAGATGAAGGAACCTTGATGATTACTACTTCAAAAGATGAAGGAACCTTGATGATTACTACTTCAAAAGATGAAGGAACCTTGATGATTACTACTTCAAAAGATGAAGGAACCTTGATGATTACTACTTCAAAAGATGAAGGAACCTTGATGATTACTACTTCAAAAGATGAAGGAACCTTGAGGATTACTACTTCAAAAGATGAAGGAACCTTGACGATTTCTACTTCAAAAGATGAAGGAACCTTGATGATTACTACTTCAAAAGATGAAGGAACCTTGATGATTACTACTTCAAAAGATGAAGGAGCCTTGATGATTACTACTTCAAAAGATGAAGGAACCTTGATTATTACTACTTCAAAAGATGAAGGAACCTTGATGATTACTACTTCAAAAGATGAAGGAACCTTGATGATTACTACTTCAAAAGATGAAGGAACCTTGATGATTACTACTTCAAAAGATGAAGGAACCTTGATGATTACTACTTCAAAAGATGAAGGAACCTTGATGATTACTACTTCAAAAGATGAAGGAACCTTTGATGATTACTACTTCAAAAGATGAAGGAACCTTGATGATTACTACTTCAAAAGATGAAGGAACCTTGATTACTACTTCAAAAGATGAAGGAACCTTGATGATTACTACTTCAAAAGATGAAGGAACCTTTGATGATTACTACTTCAAAAGATGAAGGAACCTTGATGATTACTACTTCAAAAGATGAAGGAACCTTGATGATTACTACTTCAAAATATGAAGGAACCTTTGATGATTACTACTTCAAAAGATGAAGGAACCTTGATTACTACTTCAAAAGATGAAGGAACCTTTGATGATTACTACTTCAAAAGATGAAGGAACCTTTGATGATTACTACTTCAAAAGATGAAGGAACCTTGATTACTACTTCAAAAGATGAAGGAATCTCTCGATCAGACTGCATATGTTTAGAATGTTGTTGAAATGTGATTTGTTTTGGAGAATAAATCCTTGACAAATGTTGGGGAAATAAACCCATAACTGCAGGTCCGCTAGAGAGGTTTCATCACTGCCCCCAGTATCAGATGCATGTGATATTGCCAGGAAACTTGGCCTGTTCGTAACCCTTGAGATTTACATTCGAATGCCCCAAGTGATGGTGACGGAGACTTGCCCCAGGTTAATCTGCAATTGAGAGATTTCTTGAAATCTTGACTGGACTTCCCCAGGTTAACTGAACTTTGAAAGATCTATTAAAACCTTGACTGGACTGCCCCGGGCGTGCTGGATGGTGACATGTCAAGCCCCATTGTTGATAGGAGATTTGCAACGGAAGTGTCATCCTTTTTTGAATTGATTTTGCTCACTGAGAGATTTGCCTTTTGGACTTAGTTTGGAATTTTGGACTTTATAGTTTGTACATGCTGTTTGTTTTGAACTGTGCAGCTTGTTGAGAATTTGAATTTATGCAGTTTGTTTCTTTGTCACTATGCAACCTCGTGCATTTCCATATTTTTTGCAAGCATATTTCTATCCTTCTTTGTGAACCAAGAATAATTCTTGTGATTTGCAGAGAGGGTGAACACCTGATTCTGGCCAGTTACTTTTAATGATGAATTTTAAAATATCTGTCTGCCTTTTTATTTAATTCATCTGCATTTGACTTTTTCTTTTCTTGTTTTTGCAGATAAAATCAATTGAGCAATGGGGAGCAACAAATAGAAGATGAAGGCTTAGGAAATTTTTAGGATAGAGTTTTATTTTACCTTTAATCAATGTAATAAATATCATTATAAATACTTGTAAATAATTACCGTATTTAAATAAACTTGTACAAATAATTAAAAATAAATAAAAGTCATTTATCAATTAATCTCTTTTAACTCTACTGTCTATTTAATTATTTAAGCTTCCTTGAACTAAAATAACTGGAAGTAGATCCAATTATTCTAACTTAGATAACGTAAATAATTAACAAACATTATAGTCTTGCAATCAATTAATAACCTGGCATCCCAAATAGCCACAAGCATTGCACAGTCAAATCAAACAAACATCCACATTCCTTTGCCTTTACTGATTAATCCAACCACTGCAAGTTCTCAATTCAAATGCCTCAGCTCACATCCCAGAATAAATTGAAAAGAACTGTAGAATTAATTCTTTTTGAGAAATGTGCGCACCAAACCCTAGTTCTTGATTAAATGTCAAGGAAGCGCCTGCCTGATCAAATCCTGAGCCAAACTCAAACAAAACCCTAGCAATCTGCTTGAACTATTCCAGAGCCATGAAAACCCTAATTTGGATAGACTGATAAGAAAAAGTCTGTTTGACTGATTCCTACGCCAATCTGAAAAGTCAGGGAAAACCTGAAGCTGTGATTTCTTGTGAAAAATAGGAGGGAAAATTTTGGGGTACAACAGCTGGGAACAAAGAAGATTTCATAAGTTCTGATGCCACTGGTAGAACTTCGTCTCCCTCTCCATGCTAGTAAGAACATCTGCAACTTAGTCATTTCTCAACAAAACAGAAGATGCACATATAACAGTTATGGTAGGTTTCATAATGTTTCAGAAACAAGAGATATCAGAACTATAAATCAGAAGCAGGCATGAATTTGCTAATCCTGATTCTGAGTCCTAATTTCTTCAAGAAGTTCTGGACTGAAATTCTCCCTACTTAGGTAGGAAAATGCATGAAACCTCAAAATATGTACATCATCATAATCAGGATGTCTACATTGTATTTCGAACATGCAAGTCTAACAATGCCTAAGTAATATGATAAGAGTCAGCAGAAGCTTACCTTGCAGCTGGAAAATACTCTGCGTTGGAGTCTGGTTCTGACCGCTTGTGATGTTCTGAACAGCTTCCTCACGTGTTCAGCAGGCTGGAAACTTTCAACTTGGGCTACAAATGGTTAAAAGATTCTGGAACAGCCAAGGGCAAAAGTTCTGACTTCTTTGAGGTGGATATGGATGGAGAGTGTATTACAGTCTGAACACAGAAGTTAGGATAGCTTCTAATATGTAAATCAGAAACTGTATGGATGGTTTTAGTCAAGAAACACTTGAGAAAAAATGGAGTTTGAATGCAAGAAATCAAAATCTAACAAGTTTTGTATTTTGTGTTTGCAGTTTTGGATTCTTGGAATTTTAGCAGGGGTTCAAGGCTTTTTCTTTCTCAAATTTTTAAACTTTTTACAGTTGCCAATGAAGTCTAATTTATAGGCAAAGGTTTAGTCGCTTGGAGAGGTCAAGGGGTACAACCATCATATGCTAGGCGCTGACTTGTTCTTGAAGTAGGTTCAAATAGGTATGGTGGTTAGCAGCTTTAGTAGTGCCTAAGCCGGATTTGTAAGCAGAAATTAAGGAAAGGAAACCTCAAAAGCAAAGCAACGCATGGGCCCAGCACACTCTTGTACAAAAGTTTGCTTTTCCAAGATAGTAATGGTACTTCTATGCCACACGTGGGGAAATCTTTTGGATAAAGACCCAAAAGTGGTTGTGAGCATTAAATGATAATGATATTGATCAAACCAGAAATCCTGCAATGTGAGATTCTGCATCATTGCTTAATTCTGGATCAGAAGTTTAGCTTTAGCGTAACTTAGAATAGACATCCAACTTCTGATCTTTGTATCTCCTTGCTCTAGCATGTTCTGAAGGAGCTCTTAGAATTTCCAGGAATCTTGCAACACACTTTGTAACCTTCTTTGAATTAACCTTGCAAACTCTGACTGAATCTTTGGGAAAACTGGCCCAGAAGTTGTAACCAAACTCTGTCTTGGAACTGTCCAGAATTTGCTGAGTGCTTCAGTTTCATGGACGTGTCTTTGAGGAGTCATAACTTGAAATCCCAACATTTCTAGGAGAAGTTTTGTTCTGTAATGTTTCAGATCTTGTTTGAGTCCATAACTCTTCTATTAGAAGTTAATCCAGAATCATCTTGTATCATAGTGATAATCTGATTAGAAGTTCTGAGCTTGTCATATTTCTTAAACACTTAGAAAAATTCTAAGTATTTATAAATTTGACTTTTCCAAAGTAACTTTTGAATTTTGAATTTCTAGATGAAACAAACTTCATATCTCAACATGTATTGATGAAATATGACTCTTGAAACTTGATTTTGATCCAAAAGTCAAAGTTTGACTCTTTAGTGTGCAAATGACCATTTTGCTCTTATGAATGACTTTCTTGAAAAATCTGTAATTTAAAGCTTGGAATTGGATGGAAGAAAACCCGAGGGTCCAGGGTGATCCTTTGAGAAATGAGAGGGCAAATTTTGGGGTACAACAACTGCCCCTGTTCAATCTTCTTACACTTGAAGAGTTAGATTGGCGAATCTGTCATTCGTGACTCGAAGGTGGAAGATGATTGGACACTAAAGTGCCCAGAAATTTGCACTCGGTGATGTGATGGTTGAGGGAATGGGCTTAAAGATGCCATTTGTAGAGGTGATAGAAAGTTGTTGGAGATGGGCTTGTAGATGCCATCCAAAAATGATTGTTGAATTGTATTTGTAAGCTGAAACTAAATGGGTGTCAGAATGGTGTCCGTGTCCGAAGTATATCTGAACTGTATCTGAAAGCTGGGTCTGAATGAGTATCAGGATGGCATCTGTATCTGGTGCGTATCTGAACTGTATCTGAAAGCTGTCTTTGAATGAGTATCAGAATGGCATCCGTATCTGGAGCGTATCTGAACTGTATCTAAAAGCTGAATCTGAATGAGTATCAGGATGGCATCCGTATCTGGTGCGTATCTGAACTGTATCTGAAAGCTATCTTTGAATGAGTATCAAGAAGGCATATGTATCTGGTGCGCATCTGAACTGTATCTGAAACCTGAATCTGAATGAGTATCAGGATGACATTCGTATCTGGTGCATATCTGAAAGCTGTCTTTGAATGAGTATCAGGATAGCATCCGTATCTGAAGCGTATTTGAACTGTATCTGAAAGTTGTCTTTAAATGAGTATCAGGTAAATGATAGGTAAACGATATAGCTTCACGAAATTTCGAGACAATAGGTAAACGATATAGCTTCACGAAATTTCGACTTTTCATTAACAAAAAGCGATTACATAATGAAAAAAAACATACATATTAATTAGTGGTCTCCTGAAACTCGGTAATGACATGTGGTTCCGCGTCCGCGTCCTCGCTTATCTCGTGGTGGGTTTCGTTGATTTTCCTGCTGCGGTTGGGTCGATGGCCCAGCAAATTCAATGCGTTCAGGATCCATGAAATCAACCAGATCACCATATTTGGAAGACCCGCTTTGGTACAGATGGTTACCCATGCCCTCAAAGTTTGGTCGTCTTAGTGGGGGGTGGGGTTCCATGGATGGTCTATTGCACTGGTTGTCTGAGTAAAGGGGTAAAAAGGAAATGAATCTTGGGGTATTTGGTATTGCGACTGTTGGGTGCTATGGTGATGTGGTGGTTGATGGTAAGTTGGGTCGGTTGGGTCATATTCTTCAGGAAATCTCAGATCAGGGATAAGGTGATATGATGAGGGGCCCATATTGGAATATAGAGAAGACTGTAATTGTGTATGGGCATGTGAGTGTATTGGTATTGGTATTGCGATTGAGATTGGGGTTGGGTGTGGGGCATATGGGGGTATTTGTATTGAGGTGGTGATTGTGATTGGGTGTGGGGCATATGAGTGCATTCCTATTGAGGTGGTGATTGGGGTTGGGTGGTTGTGGATTTGTATCATCGGGGTGGTTGGTGGGAGGTTGATGTGTGTTGGGTTTGTTGTTGGGGATTTGAGGTTTGTGGCCATTGTGTTCGTGGGTCAACCAAATACCAAGGATGAGACACGTGCATTTCTGGGTTACTAATTGATCTGTACCAATCAAAATATTGATTCGTGTGTCGCATATTATTCTGGTTGAGGAAAACAGGGAATTGCAAAACATGTTGGTGATGCCTGTGCCACATATTACACCATTCTGGAGCAAAATCTTTCCAATTAGTAAGACGCCATTGGGCGTCAACCCTTTTGAGATTCCAGGGAGACAGGCAAGTTGGATCACATGGTATCTCTTGATGCATTCCGAATTGCATCTTGACACGATTGTTGTGGTGCATCTCCACAATATTGAACCGTACGATTGCAGCCTTTACAGTCCAAACTACTGTATCCTCAGGGTTTGGTTCATGGTCTAAACCCAAATATGGTTTCCAGATAAACTGTGGATAAAGTTAAATCAGCATAATGAAAACGTAAAAAATAAATTTTAAAAGTAGAAAAGTTCAAAGGTACCACGTACATCATCTGGGCCAAGGTGATCCAATAGATTACGATATAGAGCAACATTGAATCTTCGGATTCTTGCCGTAATCCTTACCCGTCACACAGTACCTATAGGAATTGTAAAGTAGTTTATTTTAAACATATATTTGGCGAAAGGATGAATAATAAATGACTTAAGTTCTTGACTTACTTTGTTGCGTATGGATAAATGAACGCGTTGTTGTGACAGGGTTTAGGGACTCCATTCTCCACCAACCCCGAGCTTGGAGTAAGAAAGCACATCCATAAAAAGTACATTTGTCCTTTGTTGCCTTTATACACAAAGAATTGTATAGACGGGCTAAAACAGTAGAACCCCAACTATACTTTCTTGTTTTTTTCAAAATTCTTAAGCAAACTTAATACATAAAATTTACACTATTCCATGTACTTTCGGGAAATAACTAGCTTCCAAATAGTATCATCATATAATTTCTAGCTTTTATTACTCTTTCTAGTTCGGACGAATTTTCATTCAACTCAAAAGCCGCATAATGTTTTTTGAGTTCAGTTAGTAATATACCTTGGCCTCTAGCACCACTACCTTCCACCATATTTTTGCCCAATAATTCTTCGCATAGAAAATTGGGTTGTTGAGCAGACCCATTAACCACCTTACCATTGATAGGGAAACCCAATAACATGTACACGTCCTCTAGTGTGACGGTACATTCACCAATTGGTAGATGAAATGTGTGTGTCTCGTGTTTCCACCTTTCCAACATTGCAAGTATAAACTTGGAATCAATCGTGAAGTTTGAGATATTTATAATATTTCTAAAACCCGCATATTCGAGATAGAGCACGGTCAATGGGTCGGGAGCAATGTAGTTGTGTGAGCGAATTCTAAACCTTTTAGTATCCTAAATTCAAAATGTAAACAGTGTAAGAGTCCATAAGATGACTAAATCAATAATAATATTATAAAAAACATATTAATATACAAGAATATTTGAGAATTTATAAAAACTTACAAACGCCGCAATGTTGTCCCTTGTGCCTCTGTGAGAATTGCCCATTGTGAGAATAGCCATATTTGAAATTGTATAAGACAATGAAAGAGTTTTTATCAGAGAGTAAGAAGATTGTTGATGCAAAACAAGTATACAAGGCGCTGTATTTATAGGCGAAATTGTATAAGAGAGTGAATAAATGAGCTGGTTGGTGGTTGCATGCATGCATGATACGTGCCACTCATGCGCCAAGTCAAATGGCGCCTACATGCAATTTAGAGAGTATGCGCCATTCAACTTGGCGTGGGGCAGGCCTAGTTGTAGCATAGGTGACAGGCTAGGTGGCAGGCTAGAGGGAGGCTAGGGGAAGGCTAGGCGCAGGCTTTTATGCATGCATGTAAGATGATTGGACATGTAGGGAGACGCCATTTGACTTGGTGAATGAGTACAAAATTGAAAGGTGTCGCCATCTTAATTGGACAATTAGTGGTGGCTTACTTTTGTATTGTTCAAATTCAATGCAACCTATTTAATCCTACATGTATCTAAAGCTCTCTACACTCAACCATTCAAACACTCAAACATTCAAACATTCAAACAACCAGACACTCAAACACTCAAACACTCAAACCTTCAAACATTCAAACGCAATGGCCTCTACACCATAATACGTTATCAGCGCACATTTCAACGGTGAGACATACATTTGTCCCACCTCTAGGTTTTTGTTTAGAGACACTGAGAACATTTGATTTTGTTTAAACAGGAAAGCCAATTTCTTGTATTTCAAAAAACGATTGGAGGTTAAACTTGGACGAGGTCCTGTGACACAAATCTTCTATCAAAATCCAGTTTTTTTGGTGAGAACCAAATACTATATTATAAGGTAGAGGTCCAAGATGACGAGGACCTTCAGAATATGTTTTCCAGTCATGAGTATTCTGGGTACGACTCAATTGAGTTGTACATTGTGTTGCGGGAGCCTCAGCTGTCACGACCAACTCAGTCACAAGTGGTTGATCCTCTCGAAGACGAACAAGTAGAAGTAGATGTTGTTGACGAAGAAGAGGAAGATGACGAGTTAGAGTTTGACGACATGGTCAACGATGATTCTGAAGATGATGGGATACCTAGAATACCTCTGAATGAGATCTACACACCACCTCCACACATGACGAACTTCAACATGGGCGGAGATGAACCATCATTTGATGTTTTTTTCAATCCGTATATGTCGTCGGATGAAAACTTAAAAGAGAAAGACAAATTTCGTAATAGAGAAGATTGTATCCGAGCCATAAAAAAGTTTCACATGCTAAACTCTGCCGATTTTAAGGTAGATAGGGTAAATCAAGAAAGGTACAAGCTCAGGTGTGTTCACCCAGATTGTATGTTCAGGCTCACTGCATCATACAAGTTAAGAGGTGATTGTTGGTGTTGGCTGAAGATTTTGATATTGTGATTCAAAATGAAATGATTGGGCTTTGTTTGAATAAAGCAAGTTTTATGGTTTGGAATGGAAGAGACTGTTTTTTCGAATGGAAGTATTAAAGTTCAAGGTTTCGAATGATAGTTATGGAGTGTAAGTTTAAAGAATTTTCGAAATAATGATGAGATTATATTTGTGAAAGTTGTTTTCGAAAATAACCTTTGAAACAAATTCGAAACGAAGGTTCCAAGGCGTTTGAAATTCAAACATGAGCGGGATTTTGGAAATTCAAATACATAAGCGTTGAAGCGTTCGAGGACGCGTGGAGGCTAGAGGGAAGTAATGCTCTGAATGCTTCAAACGTGGCAGATTCTGATAGCAAGACCGTTATGGTCGAAATAGTATAAATAGAGGTCTTAGCGTTAGGATTTCGGGTGTCATATCTGTTGTACAAATTCAGTAAACATTCAAAATACCGCATGGATAGGGAAACGAATGCTCGAAAGATGTACGTATGATAACACCAACATTTACAATTCAATGAAAACTCTTTATATTTTCCAGTTTTGTCTTTCATTTCCATTTCATTTGTGCTTCAAACATTTTTACGTTCATGCCTTTACATTAAAGCTTTTACATTCAGAGTCATTTATTTCTTCCTGCATTTAAACGCGTTTCTTATGTTCGAATCCTTTAAACATTCAGCAACTTTTACATTCATTCACTTAATCCTGCCATTTACCCAATCTTAAGTCTTTTTACTTTTCTAATGAACATTCCTTACATCATATAGAAATTATCCTTCGAATCATTTAGTGTAGTAATCAAAGTGGATTGGATGTCTTTGAAACACTTTAATTAGAAGTCCTAAATATGAATACCAGTTTTACGATTAGATTTAGCCAAACAACTATGTCCCATAGGATCAATCTAGTCGATCCTGCAAGTTACCAGAGAAATTGAATAACAGTAATTAAGTTTATTCGATAGTTTGGAAGACTAGCGGTTGTTTACCAGAAATCACTGTGAACAAATTGGCACGCCCAAATGGACCCGTTGTTAAGAAAGTCAAAAGTAAAGTTTTTTAGGATATAATCTCCCTGTGTGAGTTCTTTTTTGAGTATCAATTTCGCTGTTATATGAACCTTAGAAGTGGTAAAACAACTAATAGTAACCAACCATTACCCAGAAGAAAACATAGTAGTAGGATGTCTAATCCAAGCAATCAACAAGGGGAACAAAATGCCCCACATGGAACAGGCACCAATACGTCTGTTTCGACGGGGACGTCTAACGCGATCCCTACGAATGCACAATCGGTTGCATCTTCTACCAGTAGTGTGGCCACAAATGGAGCAAGTGGCACGACAACCAACAGTTCGACCCTAGGAAATACAGGGACCACTGGTTATCTTGCGGGATTTGTCCCGCCATCAGGGACACAAACCCATTTCTCCACCCCACCACCAACTAGACCACCCGGTTTTGATGGCAATAGACACATAAATCCCTCTTATGGGATGCCAACATCTTTTATGGCGGGTTTGCATAATTCCACATCAAATTCGTCACCACAATTTGGGTCCGGATCTGGGGCCAACCAATTTATGACAAATACCCAAGGTTCAGTAGGTCATAATACACTGCCTATCTTAACCACAGAAAATCAGATGGCCTTTAGACAATTAATGGATGATAGTAACCATAATATGATAGGAGTGTTAGCGCAGACTATGCAAGAAATCTTTGCCCCAATAGTACAAAATGTAACTGTAACCAATAGAGAAAACGCGGACAACATGAGTCCAATAGCAGATTTTTTCGCTCCGCCAGAAAGGCGTAGGCAGAATCAGGCGTTGGTTCGAGCGAACATACCCATCATAGAACAAATTGCTGATGACCCACCCTATAGACCAGCCAGAGAGGGGGTTAACTTGGGGGCAAGGGCACAAAGACAAGATGCCCCAGTGATTCGAGAGGAACCACAAAGGGGAGTTATAGAACCAGGGGCAAGGGTCGAAAGGTTAGAAGTCCCAGAGTTTCGAGAAGAACAACCTAGAGGAGTTGTCATGGTGGGTCGACACCAAGATGCTGATGAAGTCGTTCATAGAATTCGAAATGACAACATCTTGGAAGAAAATAATTTAACCACCATGATAGAAAGGATTATGGATCAAAACGGTCTCAATACAAGAATTAGAAGGCCAAACTATTCCTCTCCCATAGTAGATTATGTGATGCACACTGATTTACCAAGGGGATATAAGGTCCCTAAATTTACAAAGTTCGCTGGAGACACCAATGAGTCAACAGTCAAACACATATCCAAGTATCTGACCGAAGCAGGAGACATAGCAAATAATGAGAACCTTAGGATTAAATATTTCCCAAGTTCCCTAACTAAGAACGCTTTCACATGGTTCACCATATTGCCTCTTGGATCCATAGATACTTGGACTCTTTTGGAGAGATTATTTCATGAACAATTCTACATGGGACAATCTAAAATAAGTCTGAAAGAGCTAGCCAGTGTCAAGAGGAAGTTTACTGAACCCATAGATGATTATCTGAATAGGTTCAGACTCTTGAAGTCTAGATGTTTCACAGTAGTTCCTGAACATGAGTTAGTCGAAATGGCTGCTGGTGGCCTAGACTACTCCATTCGAAAGAAATTAGATACACAATACTTGAGGGATATGGCCCAATTAGCGGACAGGGTTCGATAAGTCGAAAGACTAAAGGCCGAGAAAGCCAGGGTTTTTAAAAATAACAAGAAGGAAAGGGTTTCCTATGTCGAAACCGAGGAAGCAGAAGATTACCCTGAATTCGAAGAGGTCGAAATTGATCTCGCTGAATTGAAACAGGCTCCACCTTACTCTTGTAAATTACTAGTTCCCACAAAAGGGAAAGAAATTATTGAAAATGAGAAAAGTGACAAGTTCCCAAAGAAGGTGTATACCTTCGACGTAACGAAATGTGATGAAATTTTTGATTTGCTTGTCAAAGATGGCCAACTAATAGTGCCATCGAATGTCAAATTACCACCTTTAGATCAAAGAAAGAAAAGAGGGTTTTGTAAATATTACAGTTTCTTAGGCCACAAAACCTCACAATGTTTTCTTTTCAGGGATCTGATTCAAAATGCAATCAAGGATGGTAGATTAAGGTTCGCTGACAAGCCAAAGATGAAAGTGGATGATGACCCTTTAGATGTTGCTGACACCAATTACTCTGAACCTGCATACATTGGAGAGATAAATATGGTTGGAGCAAATGAAGGTGACACTCCATCAGAAGAGGAAAACACTGAAGATGAAAACTACGTGTTAGTTGGAGTCGAAAAGGAAGTTACTGAGGACTTCCATAAGGAACAAGAAGCTTTGATCGAAGCAGTTCCTTTGGTTACTTCGAAAGAAATCCAGGCTACTGAAGGCCAGGAGAACCAAAAACAAAATTTGACACAGGCTACTGAAGGCCTGAGGCGAAAGTTGGAGAAAGTACAGATCACATTGCCAGTTCTTCCTCAGAAAGGAATATGGGATACCTTGGGGGAGCCCAGCGGAAAGTTCGATTACATGGTGAAGTATTCCGCCCCAGAAAGCTCAAAAACCCCAATTGAAGACATCAAACCTACAGGATGGGGAGATACTGATATCAAAGGAGAAGATGTGGATGTTAACGTGGTAAATATGGAACAACCTTGTTCAGAAATGAAGGAGATGGAAAGGTACTTAGAGAAAGAAAAATACAAGATGGAAGATAGTTATGATAGGGATGCCAGTCTCAAAGACTACCTTATGCTATGCCACAAAGAGAATGTTGTAATGATGTTATGTCCCAGATGCAGCATCATTTGTAATCAGAGAATTGTTGCAGACTTTGAAAAAAGACAAAGGGCACGAACAGGCGTCAACTGGCGCCAGGATAACCAGCTGTTCAGATGCTACCCTAAGGCTGGAGAAAGTCTTTTGGGGTTCTTAGTTCGTTGTCACAAGGGGGCAACCAAATGCCTAGTGTGTCCAACATGTTCTGCAGTATATGATCAGAAAGTGGTCGAAACCTTCGAAACTGTCCCTTTCGCCCCATGTTGGAACCACAGAGAAACTGGTCAGATGGGCCAACGTTTCGAGAACAACTATACCCAACGGAGGCCTGACAGCCCTTATCCTAGAGGCGCTCGAAGGGTAACATTCAAAGTTCATGCTGAGGTACCAACAGACAAGTGGCTACAAGTTAGGGCTGACAAGGGGAAAGACAAGTGGAGGAATAATGAACGAAATGCACGCCATGCCATGGCGTACAGAAGGCAGTTCAATATGGCGAAAAGGGAAGAAGTAAGGTTGGAAAACTACAAGGGAAAGAACCCTATGTCAAGGTCACAATGGCGCAGGCAACAAAGAGTTCGAAAAGATGAGAGAGAAGCTATGTTAGACAAAGGAGTGGCTTCGAGCAAGGACAAAGAGGAATCGAGTACCAATAAACCTGCACCAAACAATCAACCTGGGGGCAAACCTCCAGTTAGCAGGAAACTTTTCTCTGAAACAAAGCAAAACGAATCAAAGGAATATATGCCAGGTCCAGAGGAGGATGAGGAGATGCTGACTGACAATTTCGAATCAGAAGGGGAATCTTCACTCAACATCAACTGCAATGTAGTATCTGTGTTGCCTTACGAATTTGGGCAAGAGACTGAAGTCGGAGAGCACGAGGAAGATGATGCAATAGACCTGACAAAACATAGGCCAGTATGCTATTATGTGATGGATAATGGGGTTGTCGAAGAGCAGAATTCCTTCTTCGAGTACCCAGAACCAGCCATGCAAAATCACCTAAAGCCATTGTTCATTCGAGCAAAAGTTGGTACACATGGCGTAAACAAAGTCCTGGTGGATGGAGGCGCTGCAATGAACTTGATGCCTCATTTCATGTTGAAGAAGTTAGGGATATAGGATGTTGACATAAAACCACACAATATGGTACTATCAAACTATGAAGGTAAAGTAGGCCATACATTGGGGGTGATCCAAGTGGATTTGACAGTGGGATCAAGCTGTAGACCCACTATGTTCAAGGTAATCGAAGCTAAAGCCAACTACAATTTGTTGTTGGGCAGAGAATGGATCCATGGTGTTGGAGCAGTCCCCTCGTCGATGCATCAGAGGTTAGTATTATGGAGAGAAGATGGAATTGTTGAAAACATTGAAGCTGACCAAAGCTATTTCATGATAGCAGTCAACCTAGTTGATAAGAGAAACTATGACAAACACTTAGCCAAAATTGATCCTTGTACCCCTAACGACGAGATCAATGAGACCAGGAACGCGCATTATTACATGACCCTTCACCATGATGGAATGTATTGGGATCGAAGGATAGTCAAGGGAGATGGAGAAGTTGAAGGCGCTGCACAAAGACGGCCATCAGGCTGGGAATTCGATAGTCCTGCTCATGATTGAGTCCTCCTTCTTCGAAAAGATTTCGGCCTACATGGCTGAGAACAAATGGAAGGCGGCCTTAGAAGCTGCAGTAGATAGTATGGCTGCAGAAGTAAACAAAACAGGTGGGGATGGCTCAAAAGGCTCACCCTTTGAAAAACAAGAAATGGTTGAAATAGATCAAAGGCTAGATGCCATTTATGATAAAGAACCTTTAGGCTTCGAGAAGGACCCCACAGACTCAGGTGCTAAAATGTTAGCGCAGGATCCACTCGAAGAGGTGAACTTGGGAGATGAAAACACAAAAAGAATAACTTACGTGAGCATAAAACTCAATTCAAGCCTCAAGCAGAAAGTGATCGAAGTTCTTAGAAAAAACAAAGATTATTTCGCGTGGGACTATGATGAAATGCCTGGTTTAAAGAGGGAGCTAGTGGAACACAGACTTCCAATCAAGGATGGCAAGAAGCCCATCAAGCAGACCCCTAGAAGGTTCGCACCAGCAGTTCTCACGAAGATTAAAGCTGAAATTGAAAGGTTGTTGCACTGCAAATTCATCAGGACCACAAGGTATGTCGAATGGTTAGCAAATATAGTACTTGTTATTAAGAAGAATGGCTCTCTGAGAATTTGCATAGATTTTAGAGATTTAAATACTGCTACCCCCAAAGATGAGTATTCCATGCCTGTGGCAGAAATGTTAATAGATTCTACTGCAGGATTTGAATATTTAAGTATGTTAGATGGATACTCTGGGTATAACCAGATCTTTATTGCTGAAGAAGATGTTTCTAAGACAGCATTTCATTGTCCAGGAGCCTTAGGCACCTACGAATGCGTAGTAATGCCTTTTGGTTTAAAAAATGCTGGGGCAACTTATCAAAGGGCAATGAATTCGATTTTTCATGATTTCATTGAGACTTTATGCAGGTGTACATTGATGATATAATCATCAAATCAGTATCTGCAGAAACTCATTTGCATCATTTGAGCCAATCATTCGAAAGAATGAGAAAACATGGCTTAAAAATGAACCCCCTTAAGTGTGCATTTTTCGTGCAGGCTGGAGATTTCCTTGGTTTTGTGGTTCATAAGAAAGGCATCGAAATCAACCAAAACAAGACCAAAGCCATTGTAGAAACGAAAGCACCTACATCAAAAAAGGAGTTGCAATCTTTGCTAGGTAAAATTAACTTTTTAAGAAGGTTCATTTCGAATTTAAGTGGAAGAACCCAGGCTTTCTCTCTGTTACTTCGTTTGAAGAAAGGACAGGCTTTCGAATGGAATGAAGCACATCAGGAGGCGTTTGACAATATAAAAAGATATCTCACTCAGCCTCCTATCTTGTCTCCACCTTCATGGGGAAAACCCATGAGATTGTACATATCCGCCTCTGAAATTACCATAGGTAGTATGTTAGCACAAGAAGATAGCAATGGCATCGAAAGAGCCGTATACTATTTAAGTAGGGTGTTGAATGATGCGGAAACCAGATATAGCAACATAGAAAAGCTATGTCTCTGTTTGTATTTCTCTTGTATGAAACTTAAATATCATATAAAGCCTGTTGATGTTCATGTTTCATCTCATTTTGATGTTATCAAACACATGCTTTCGAAACCAATAATGCATAGCAGAATTGGTAAATGGGCTTTGGCATTGACAGAGTACTCTTTGACTTTCATGCCTTTAAGAGCTGTGAAAGGTCAAGTAATTTCTGATTTCATTGTTGATCATTCACTGATCGAAGAGACTGTCATGGGTTACGTTGAAATGCAACCTTGGAAATTATACTTTGATGGTTCGACCCATAAAGATGGTAGTGGTGTTGGAGTTCTTATAATTTCTCCCGAAGGAATTCCAACAAAATTCAAGTATAAGTTAGATGGTCCTCGTTGCTTGAACAACGAAGCTGAGTACGAAGCGCTTATCGTTGGACTTAAAGCTTTGTTGGAATTGGGGGAAACTAGAGTCGAAATTAGAGGAGATTCGGAGCTAGTGGTCAAGCAAATAACAAAGGAATACAAATGCATAAAGGACAATTTGATTACGTATTTTGTCATAGCTAATAGGCTACTCAAAAAATTTGAATACATGGATATTAAACATATACCAAGAATAGAAAATCAAGAGGCAAATGACCTAGCACAGTTGGCTTCAGGGTATAAAGTTTCTGTTGTACCCCAAAATTTGCCTTCCTCTTTTTCACAAGAGATCACAACTTCGGGCTTTTCCTGATTTTTCAGATTGGCTCAAGAATCGGTCAAACAGGCTTTTCTTATCAGTAAATCCCAAATTAGGGTTTGCACACACATTCTCAGAAGGAATTGATTCCACAGTTCTTTTCAATTGACTGTCACATGGTTTTGACGCTTGTTCAAGATTTCTGTTTGTTTCTCAAAGTCTAAACATCTGGGATAGAAGCTGGGGCAATTGAATTGAAGGTTTGAAGCTTTAGTTTGATCAGTAAGGTAAAAGGCGTATGGACGTTTGTTTGTTTAACTGTGCAATGCATTTGGTTATTTGGAACGTCGGACGTGTTGTTGGTTAATGCGAGGTTGTGAGACTACAACGTTTGTCAATTATTTATTTTATCTAAGTTAAAATAATTGGGATGCATTTCCAGTTATTTTAATTCAAGAGATTTAAATAAATAAATAAACAATGCAAAAGAAAGGTTGAAATATCTAACAAAAGATTTTATTTATTTTAAATTGTTGTTACAAGTGTTATTTGAATACAGTAAATTTATTTACAGTATTTACAATAATGTTTATTACAATGATTAAAAATAAAATAAAACTATCTTCTAAGCCTCTTGAAGTCTTCATACTTCCCTTGCCCCAACTGGTGTTTACCTGCAAAGACAGAAAAAGAGAAGTCAATAACAGTTAAATTGGAAAAGCATTTTCAGACAGTTAATCAAAAAACTCATCATTAAAGGTTGCTGGCCGGAATCAGTTTGTTCTGGTTTTCATCGTATTTTGCTCGTCCTCTTTGCAAATCGCAAGAAGATTTCTCTTCTTGGTTCACAAAGAGGAAAAGTGAAATTAAATGTTTTCAAGCATATGAATCAATTAAACAAAATGCACAAAGCTGCATAAATTCAAACTGCAATGCCAAACCAAATTGCATTGTCAAACTGAACAAACAAGTTGCACAATGTAAACTGGGCAAACCAAACTGTCAAAGAGGCAAACCAAACTGTCAAAGAGGAAAACCAAACTGTCAAAAAGATATCAAAACAAAAAGGCTGTCAACAGGCTATCAACACTACCAATGCAGAAAATCTGGAAGAAAGGACAAGATGCAGAGCAAAACCAAAATGCAAGCAATATTTCAAAACACTTTCATCATTTTCCAGCCAACACTTTTTCAGAATAAAAAGTACCTTTAAGCAATATAATATGCTTTCTGGAGAGAGAGAAAGAAAAAAAGAAAAGCAGGTTTGCAGTTTGGCAGGCAAAAAGATATAGATAAATATAACAAGAACAAAACAGTTCAAAGGGGGGGAGAACACATAAAGAAAAAATATACCACAAAACTGTAAACACCCTTCAATAAGCCTAAAAAACAGTTACCAAAACCTTCAAACTTACAAACTGCACAAGCTTGCCATAAAGAAGCAAGCCTTCAAGCCAAAAACCTGTCAAACTGCACAGCATAACAAGCCTGCCTCAAACCAGCATAACAAGCCTGTTTCAAACCTGAGCTTGCTTAAAATTGCTTAAGCCTGCTCAAGCCTGCTCCAAACTATCTCAAGCCTGCATCGAGCCTAAAAACCTATTACAAAAGCAAACCTTTCAAGCCTGCCTCAAGCCTGAAAACCTGTTACAGAAGCAAGCCTTTCAAGCCTGCCTCAACCCTAAAAACCTGTCAAACTGTAGAACATTCAAGCCTGCATCAAAAAACCTTACCAAGCAAGCAAACTTTCAAGCCAAGCCTTCCTAAAATCAAAAGCAAACCTGCCTTTAATCCCAAAACCAAACAACAAAAGCCTCAGAACCAAGTTCATCATAGGCAAAAACACCAACTCAAAATCATCAAAAATCCAAAAACATGAAAACTCAAAGAACAACAATAACCACATTCTCAGAAATAATCATCATTGGAAGTCAACAGCATCCAGAAAAGAAAAAGTCAGAAGCAAAAGCAACATCAAAATCATCAACATCAGAACAATAAAGATTCATCAACATCATCAAGCAATCAAACAACAACTATTACAAGCGCCTCAGAATCATAGCATCTTCATCAAAAGCAAATCATCAGAATCAAAGTCCAAGAGAGGAAGAGAGTCAGAAATGTATACTCTAGGGTTTTCAGAAGTCTCATCATAAAACCAAACAAAGCAAAAGATACAAGTACCAGAAAGCCAGCAAGGACAAATTCATCGCGTTCCCTCCGCCTTGGCCACCTGAGAAGCGCCGCCGTCCACTCCTTCGTCTCCTCTCCAACAACAAGACCCCAAGGTATTAATTCCTCCTTCCTTTTTTCTACATCTCATAATCCAAATACAAATAACACAAAGATTAATAACATGCAAGAGATAAGAATCCGAAAACCCTAAAAACATGAAGAAGAAAAAATTGTTACTCTTTTCGTCACCGCCTGGTAAAACCGTGGAGAGAGGAAAGATTGGAGGTAGCGCCTGGTAGCCTGAGGTGTGGAGGGAGCATCGTTGGCTGGGTATTTGAGAAAGATGAAGACGATGAAGAAGATGGAAAGCAGCGCCGCTCACAAACATGAACAAATCCAATTCTGAATCAAACAAGTGAACACTAACAAAAACCCTTGTCAAAACAATTGGGCCTGGACGCCCCACTCATCACCAAAGCCCAAACATCCTGGCGCATACCCCCTTTTCTTTTAATCTGTTTGTTTTTGTTGTTTGGGCCAAGTGTGTAACCTAAGGCCCATATAACTCTTTTTTTTATATATTTTAAACCAACACTTCTTAATTTTCATAACCTAATTCTTTTTTGATTAAATAATATATTAATCTTTCATGTAAAAATTTTATTAATACTTTTTATCACACTTAAAAGTACATAAAAATAGGATTTTTCTAAGTTAAATAATTTTCTCTTTAAAACCCTTTTTGTTTATATACACTAACAAAAATACAAAAATAATAAAAATACTTAATAATACATTAGGTTAACCTTTTGATTACTTGTAAATAATCATGTGCATCATACATTGCTTTTGATTCCTTTTTATTCTTATATTTTACATTGAGAATGTGACGATTCGATTTGGTTGTAAATAATATTTGGACACTATTATTCTGATAAGACTCATCCCCATTTGTAAACATTTGTACCCCCATCCCCGGATACTTATTTGTAATAGCTTAGACTTTAAATTCCCGCAATTTATCGCTTTCTATATACTGTACAGTAATTAGGGTTTGTATGCGAAGATTCAAAATCAACCGCTAGATAACCTAATACAAGACAAATGCATGAAAATCAATACACAATTCACACTTACACCTCTAGGGTAACCTCGCTTGTTGCCTCGGAAAAATGCAATCATGTCCCTCGAGTATGAGACACTCTAGAAAATGTCCCTTTGATAAACAAAGATCGTAGTCCCTCGATGACCCTCGATGTTGCCTTCGATAAAACGATCTCGTCCCTTACAAAATTGCTAGAGCGTCTCACAAGTTTCCTTCAATGATTGTATACGATGACTCACGCCTGTCCCGTTTAACATCCTAACACAAGGTTGTTCACCAAATACAATGGTGAAACAACATTGTTAAAAGGGTTAAAACATAGGAAAAATATTTGAGTAAAATAGGGTAGACAAACTCTTAGTTACTTGATCAAAAATCTTGCAAAAACATCCTTGCCATTTTTCAAAACACACATCACAACACAACTTCAAAACAACTTTCAAAAACATTGAAACATCTTTTCAAAAAGACATACACCTTTGTATATACTCAAACAAGAGTCATTACAAAGGTTGCCTAGACAAGGCATCTTTTTCAAAACATTTTCAAAACCATACACAAAGCACCATTTCAAACAATTGAAAAGCAAAGGCAAGTGATCTAAAACAAGTAACTAAGAGCCCATGGATAACTGTGATACGGTGGGAGAACTGACTTGAGGTTTTGCGTTTGTATTCGCACTTGTTCGGTTTAGTAAGAGTCGCCACCGACTTTTTATTTTATCCTAAGGAAAGGTTAAAAAGCACAGGAAAAACCTTTGAGATGTTTTCGTGGGTTCGGGGGGTAGATTATGAAAAGGGAAGGTGCTAGCACCCTTTTCATCCATGGTTATCCATGGGCTCTTAGTTACTTGTTTTTAGATCACTTGCCTTTGATTTTCAATTGTTCGAAATGGTGCTTTGTGTGTGTGGTTTTGAAAATGTTTTGAAAAAGATGCCTTGTCTAGGCAACCGTTGTAACAATTCTTTACTCGAATGTTTTACAAAGGTGTTTGTCTTTTTGAAAAGATGTTTCAATGTTTTTGAAAGTTGTTTTGGAAGTTGTGTTTGTGAAGTGTGTTTTGAAAGTAGGCAAGTGTGTTTTGCAAGTTTGATCAAGTAACTAAGAGCTATCTACCCTAATTTTACTCAAAGATCTTTCTCATGTTTTAACCCTTTTAACAGTGTTGTTTCACCATTGTATTTGGTGAACAACCTTGTGTTAGGATGTTAACGGGACGGGCGCGGGTCATCGTATACAATCATTGAAGGCAACTTGTGAGACGCTCTAGCAATTTTTGTAAGGGACGAGATCGTTTTATCGAAGGCAACATCGAGGGTCATCGAGGGACTAACGATCTTTGTTTATCGAAGGGACGTTTGCTAAAGTGTCTCGTACTCGAGGGACATGATTTCATTTTTTCGAGGCAACAGGCGAGGTTACCCTAGAGGTGCAAGTGTGAATTGTGTATTAATTTTAATGCTTTTGTCTTGTATTAGGTTATCTAGCGGTTGATTTTGAATCTTCGCATACAAACCCTAATTACTATACAATATATAGAAAGCGATAAATTGCGGAAATTTAAAGCCTAAGCTATTACAAATAAGTATCCGGGGATGGGGGTACAAATATTTACAAACGGGGATGAGTCTTATCAGGATAGTAGTGTCCAAATGTCATTTACAACCAAATTGAATCATCGCATTCTCAATGTAAAATATAGCAAAGTATAAGGATAAAAGATAAACAAATATATTGTGTCATGCATATAATTATTTACAAATGATTAAGATGTCAACCTAATGTATTATTTAAGTATTATTATTCTTTTTGTGTTTTATTTAATGTTAATTATATATGAACAAAAGGTTTAACTAAAAGGATATATTTAACCTTAAAAATTCTATTTTTATGTATTTTTTTACTAATGTTTTATATACAAGGTTTAAATTAAACAAAAAAAAAAGGTTTTAATAAAGAAAAAAGATTGTTTAAACTTAATAAACCTAAGATTTACATATTTTTGTAAAAGGTAATAAACATTAAGAAAAGTTTTGTACAAAAATAATATATTATTTTTTTATCAAAATAAATTGTATAAAAGAAAGGGAAACAATATGATAAAATAAAAAAAGATTGATTTGTGAATATAAACAAAAGAGTTAAATGGGCTTAGGGGTATGTTTGGCCCAAACAAAAAAACAACAGAATCAAAGAAAAGGGGTGTACACGCTGAAAGAGGGGTAAGGCGCTAGAATTGAAATGGGCTTAGTGTTTATTTTCAAGGGACATGCCCGTACGTTTGTGACAATTTTGTTTAGGGTTTGAAAAGTTTGTTTCAGAAAAAGGGTTTGTGTCCTTGGAACGAACGGCGCCGCTTCTCTTCTTCGTCTTCGTCTTTCTCTTCCTCGCTCAAACCATGGCTTCTGACTTCCCCTTCCATGCCTGGCTACTGGACGCCACCTCCATTTACCCTCTCTCCATGATTGTACCAAGTGGTGACAAGAAAAGGTATGGTTTCTGTCTTCAAATACGTTTTAGGTTTTTAATATCCGCGCATGTTTTTAGCTTTTTCATATCCTGATCTTTTGTATTATTATTTGTGTTCGTGTGAGGTGTTAAAAAAGAAAAGGGAGGAGTTACTACCTTTGTTGGCTTTGGGAGAAGAGGCGGAGAAGTGGACAGGAGGCGTCTCCGGTGGCCAAGGCGAGGGAGTATGTGATGCTGGCTTTGTTCTGGTAACCTCGTATCTTTCTTTTGACTGGTTTTGTGATGAACGTTGTAGTCTGAAAACCCTAGAGCTGAGTTCCTCTCTTCTTTTCTTCTTCTGATTGTTTGCCTCTGAGTTTGATGATGTTGTTGTTATTCTGATGACTATATGCTTCTGAGTTGCTGATATGTTGGCCCTATGACGAATTTGATTCTGAGGGTTTTTAGGTTTGCTTGATCTTGAAGGCAGGTTGAATGTTTGTATGGTTTTTTGGCCCTGTGATGAACATGGTTCTGAGGGCTTTTGTGTTTGTTGTTTGGATGTTTGGTTTGGATTTGTGGTGAAGGCTATGCAGGCTACTGAGTTGTCCTGAGGTTTATGCAGGTTTGAGCTTTTTGCTTGCTTGTGTTTTTTTCAGGCTTGGAGCTTTGGCTTCGTGTTTTAATAAGTTTAAGGCCGGTTCTGTTATGTAGGCTGTTTGAAGCTTGTTGGAGGCAGGCTAAAACAGTTTGTAAACTTAGAGGTTATGGTTATGTGATTACAGTTTGTGGCCTTTTTCTTTATGTGTGTTCTCTGCCTCCTTTTTCTCAGCTGAGATCTTTGTTATATTTATTTGTCTTAAGCCTGCAAACTGTAAGCTTCTACTTCTCCCTCTTTCTCTCTCCACAGCAAAGTATATTTAATTACTTAGACTGTCCTTTTCTAAAAAGGTTTTTTGGCTGGGAAATGATGAAACATCTTTTACAAGTTGGCTTGCATTTTGTCTTTCCTCTGCATATCTTCTTACCTCCAGATTTTCTGCATTGCTTTTGTGTACTTGTTGACAGCTTTATGACAGTTCTTTTGGGCAGTTCTGCACTTGTGACTTAGTTTGCCTCTTTGACAATTTGGTTTGCCTAGTTTGATAATGCAATTCAGTTTGGATTTATGCAGCTTGTTTGGCATTTCAGTTTGCACTTTGCAATTTAAATTTATGCAGCTTTGTGCATTTTGCAAAATAATTCATATGCTTGCAAACATTTTACTTCCCTCTTTGTGAACCAAGAAGAGACATCTTCTTGTGATTTGCAGAGAGGACGAACAAACTGATTCCGGCCAAAACCTTTAATGATGAGTTTTTTTATTTATCTGTCTGAGAATGTCCTTTTAATTTTAACTGTATTGACTTCTTCCTTTTTGTCTTTGCAGGTAAATATCAATTGAGCAAAGGATGCAACAGTAGAAGATGATGACTTCAAGAAATTTGGGATATAGATTTAATTTATTTTTAATCATTGTAATAACATTATTGTAAACACTGTAAATAAATTTACAGTATTCAAATAATATTTGTAACAAACAATTGAAAATGAATAAAAATCCTTTTTGTCAGATATTTCTTTTAATTCTTATGCAATTGCTTATTTAATTATTTAAATTTCTTAAGTCATAATAATTGGAAGTTATCCCAATAATCTTAACTTTAGAAATTATAAATAATCAATAAACATTGTAGTCTTGCAACTTCACATTAACCAACAATACGCCCGACATTCCAAATAACCATATGTATTGCACAGTCAAACAAAACAAATGTCCATACGTCTTTCATTTCACTGATTAAACCAACACTTCAAACTCTCAATCAGAAGCCTCAACCCATATCCCAGATGTTTAGACTTTGAGAAACAAACAGAAATCTTGAACAAACGTCAAAACCATGTGGCAGTCAATTAAGACACTGTGGATTCAAATTCTTCTGAAAATGCGCGTGCGAACCCTAATTCTTGATTTAATGTTAAAGAAGCATCTGCTTGATCAAACCCTGAGCCAAACTCAAACAAATCAAAAGAAACCCTAATTTTGTCTGACTGATGAGAAAAGTCTGTTTGACCGATTTTTAAACCAATCTGAAAAATCAGGAAAAGCCTGAAGCTGTGATTTCTTATGAAAAAGAGAGAGGGAAAATTTTGGGGTACAACAGTTGCCCCTGTTCAATCTTCTTGAACCTGAAGAGTTAGATTGACAAGTTTTCCGTTCGCATCTCGAAGGTAAAAGGAGATTGGACACTAGAGTGCCCGTAAATTTGTACTCGTCAAAACATGGATGCGGGAATGGGCTTAGAGATGCCATTTGGAGATGGGCTTAAAGATGCCATCTGGAGGGGAGACAGAATCTTGTCGGGGATGGGCTTAAAGATGCCACCTGGAATGTTTGTTGAACCGTATGTCGTTGAATTTGAAGCTTAATAATCTTATCCTGAAAAGGGTAAAATATTAGCTGAAACACAAAGTTATGTTGCATGAAATGTATGATGCAATATATGTTATATCAATGTTTATGATATGAATGTAATGATTGCGCATGTAAGCTGATGAGCTGTCTTGCTGAGGATAGATGAATCCTGGATAGTCGGAGATAATAGATCCTTGACTGCTGCTGGGGAAAGTGAATCCTTGACTGTTGTAGGGGGTTGCAAGAATCTTTTGATCGTTGTAAATGAGAAGTCCTGGGACTGTTGTTGGGGGAATCAGGAGCTTGGGTTGTATGCCACTTCGAGAATGAGAATCTTCATTCTGTTGGGAAGTATCAGGAACTCGGGTTATCTGCCACTTTGAGAATGAGAATATTCATTCTGTTGGGAATATCAGGAATCAGGTTATCTGCCACTTTGAGAATGAGAATCTTCATTCTGTTGGGAATATCAGGAGCTTGGTTGTATTCCAATCTACTGGGGTTTTAAGGACGAGAATCTTCATTCTGTTAAGGGTCAGAAACTGGGAGTATACCAATCTTCTGAGGTTTTAAGGATGAGAGTCTTCATTCTGTTAAGGGTCAGAAACTGGGAGTATACCAATCTTCTGAGGTTTTAAGGATGAGAGTCTTCATTCTGTTAAGGGTCAGAAACTGGGAGTATACCAATCTTCTGAGGTTTTAAGGATGAGAGTCTTCATTTTGTTAAGGGTCGAAAACTGGGAGTATACCAATCTTTTGAGGTTTTAAGGATGAGAGTCTTCATTCTATTAAGGGTCAGAAACTGGGAGTATACCAATCTTCTGAGGTTTTAAGGATGAGAGTCTTCATTCTGTTAAGGGTCAGAAACTGGGAGTATACCAATCTTCTGAGGTTTTAAGGATGAGAGTCTTCATTCTGTTAAGTGAAACAGATTTTTAGGAGTTTCAGTTGTCCGTTATCTTATTGGTGGTTGTAACTTCCAGCAGGTGATGAAGGAATTTGAAACTTGAAATGTAATTTGTTTTGGAGAATAAATCCTTGACAAATGTTGGGGATTGGAAATCTTTGGACATCCTTGTTGACTGCTGATTGCTTGGGGAGCAAGATCTCCAATGGTTGAGGGATTTTAGGGCCACTGCTGGGGATTGAAAATCCTTGGTGATTTGTGGGGAATGAGGATTCTGATGATCTCTACTGGGGAGTTCAGAACCTGGGAGACTCATGCTGGAGGAGTGAGACTGAGAATCTTCAATATGATGGGAAGTATCTATGTGGGGAGAATGTTCACTAGTCTGGTTCCGCTGGGGATTGATAGTCGGAAGTTTTAGCTCCGCTGGGGATTAACAACTTTGACTTTACTGGGGATAGGATTTTCAGATTTTTAGGGCTCCATTGGGGAAACTGAAACTTAACTCTGAGGGGAATTAAGTTCTGGAAGGCTCTCTGGCTGGGGAAATCAGCTTTGAGGAAGCTTTTGTTCTGTTGAGGATCCTGAAGTTAAACTCTGTTTGGGGAATTAAGTTCTGGATATTAACCTTGTCGAGGAATTTGGAGTTTAATTCCGCTGGGGATCTCTTCTGAGAGGGCCTCAAGATATCTATCTGTACCTTCAACCTATCAGCAATTATCTTTCTTGATTTGTAAGAAAATGATTATGTTCAAATGCACATGCCTATTTAACAAAACATTGGACGTTTCTCAAATAAAACATAAGTGTAAGAAGCAAAAGGAAGACAAAGCAAATTTCTGTATTTGGAAAAGTGTTTGTATTAACTTTTTATGAGTATCCTTGTACAAAGGAGACAGACATCCTAGTAAGAGAGGATGTTGTCGTAAAAAATTGAAAAAGTTTATACAAAAGAAAGATGGCTATGTGTAACAATTTTATGGGATTCCCATTCTGCTATAGCCTTCACAACTCTGAATGTCTGTCCATTCGCTGCTTCATCCGCCAATGACTGGATTGATCAGAAGCTTGGAGCTTGTTGATGAAGAGATTGTTCCTTAAAGTGATCCGACGAGACCTAGTCATACGCTTTAATTCCCTAACTTTTGCCTGGATCGCCCTTTCGGGTTTTCAATCCACCGGGAAACCCTTTTTTGCCCAAGTCGCCCTTTCAGGTTTTCAACTTGTCGGGTGTACAGATTTTTTTTGTTTTATCCCTAATTTTTGCCTGAACCGCCCTTTCGGGTTTTCGGTTCACCGGGATGCCCATTTTTGCCCAAGTCGCCCTTTCAGGTTTTCGACTTGTCGGGTTGTTTTATGCGTAGTATCTTTTGACTATGTCTGTGTTCGCAGGGTGTGGCAAATCGTCGCCGTCCATGGTGGTCAGAATCATTGCACCACCAGAAAATATGCTCTTGATCACAAATGGTCCTTCGTAAGTAGGAGTCCATTTGCCCCTGGGATCACTTTGCAGCAAGATGATCCGCTTGATTACAAGATCTCCGACTTGATATACTTGACGTCTGACCTTCTTGTTGAAAGCCTTGATCATTCGCTTTTGGTACGTCTGACCATGGAAAACAGCAGTGAATCGCTTCTCGTCGATCAAATTGAGTTGATCAAGTCAGGTCTGAATCCAATCGTCTTCACTCAAACCATCGTCCTTCATAATCCTTAAAGAAGGAATATGAACTTCCATGGGTAGGACAGCTTCCATGCCATATACCAAAGAAAATGGGGTTGCCCCTGTTGAAGTACGTGCTGTGGTACGGTATCCATGCAGAGCAAACGGTAACATCTCATGCCAGTCCTTGTAGGTGACTGTCATTTTCTGAATGATCTTCTTGATGTTTTTGTTCGCAGCTTCAACAACACCGTTCATCTTCGGCCGATAGGGAGATGAATTGTGATGATAAATCTTGAATTGTTCGCATAGAGCAGTGATCATAGTATTGTTCAGCTTTGTACTGTTGTCTGTGATGATCCTATCGGGGACACCATACCGGCATATGAGGTCCTGCTTGATGAAGCGGGCAACCACATTTTTTGTAACAGAGGAGAAGGAAGCTGCTTCGACCCACTTGGTGAAATAGTCAATGGCGACTGTTGTACCCCAAAATTTGCCCTCCCATATTCTCCAAGAAATTGCCAAGTCAAGTCACAAAATTCCCCAAGGGTTATGCAGTTCAACTGTCTCCTATACAGTTAAAACTAGGGTTTGTGTTCTGATCAAAGAAAGGAAGTTTTCAAGGACCCAATCAAGTCTCATATGCCTACAAAGATGGTCAAGTATCCTCATATCAAGTTTCAAGGCATTCAGCTCAAAATTGCACAGTCAAAACCCTAGATTGCACTACAGTCAACTGTAGGGGCAAAATGGTCATTTGGCAGTCAAAAGTTCAAATTTTTGGTCAACATATCATTTTGAAGCCACAAACATCATTTGATCAACGCTTGATCATGATTCTCAAAATTTGGCTCAGAAATCATCAAGATACAAAAGTTGCTATATTTGGACAGTTGAAAAAGTCAACTGAAATTGACCAGGGCATAACTTTCACATGGATTATCAGAAAAATTCCATCCAAAGCTCATTTTGAAGAGAAAGACATTTCCTACAATTCATCTTCATATTCCAAGTCCAAGAAATGCTCTCACAAAAAGTTATCAATTTCAACATTATAGGTCATTTTCAAAAGTCAACAAAAAGGGACTTTAAGTCAAAGGCCATAACTTGAGATTGGTAAATCAAAATGACATGGGACCAAAGGCATTGGTTAGAGGACTCAAAGACCTTTCCAAAATGTCCAAGAACATGTGAAAAGCATAAACATTGAGCAAGTTATGCCTTGTGGAAGTTGGGAAATGTTTGGGAATTTTGAAAAGTCAACTTTGATCCAAATGACCTAAAAATGCAAATGGGCCCATTTTTCTTCCATGATTCATCATTCTAAGCCTATGCACGACCACTTGGCCCAAAGGGAAGTATTTTCTCAATTTTTACTTATTTATTTGAATTTATATTAATATTAATTCATTTAAATTATTTAAATACATGAAAAATATCTAACCTAACAAAACCAATCTTTTTATGCATGATTTGGACTCAATATTTCGTGCTTGTTCAATTATGGAAAGAATTGGTGTGATTGGAGCCTAATTGACACAAAGAACACTTGAAAAAGATATGAAAAGATATGAAGAAATCAAATATTCAAAAGCCATGATTATGAGAGATTTGATCCAATTTTCTTGACCTAATACATTCACTACAAAGGCTTGAACCTAAACCTAATCCTGGTAGACTGAAAGCTGCGTCCTAGAATCCATTACAAACCTGAAGAAATTCTCAAAAAGTTAAAAACTGAAAAGCAGGTTCTAAGTCAATTCAAGGCATAAGAATTGTTCAGTTAGCTTCCTCAAGGTTCTCTGAACGTGTGCCAATCAAAAGCAACGACCAAGACTCCAGGAATCGGTATCTAGGACTCAAACTGCATCAAAGAATTTTCAGAATCGTACATCATAATTCATGCATCTTTTGCAACTTTTATTTGTGGATTTATGTTCATTGTGATGTTTTAAAACTAACCATTATGTTTAATTGAGTTTTTTGGCCACACACGCGATTTCACCATGTTCACATTTTAGGGTTTTCAGCTTTTTGAATTGGGGCTTTTGAAACGGAGTAAAATTAAGCCTCAAGACCATTATCATTCAAACCAGCATGCCCCAACGAACGAAGACCAACCCTCGCGCCTAATTTATGTTTGGAAATAGGCTAATCGCTATTTTCTTGTAGCTAGCCTAAGAAAACACAACGAAAACCGTTGCCTATATGTTTTGTTTTACAGGGATGGGGAGGAAGACGAAGCCGTGTCACATGATGGTTGGTGTGTTTAAAAACGCGCGCGCTGACTCCCACTAATCTTGTTTTTCCTTTTATAATATTTGATTGTTATTATATATCAACAACGCGCGATTGGCTCAGTTGGCACGCATCAAGGCTTGCAATACACTTGACCTGGGTTCGAGTCCCAGGTCTCATGCTTTCTCAATAATGTTTTTTCTCTGATATTCAGGTGAAGCGCTTATGTTACGTTCCATAATGCACCTCCAAGATCCAGCTGGCCACGCGTCCAGTCTGTCAATCCAACGGCTGAGATATGAAGCATACAATAAACCCAGGTCAATGCGCTGGCACACAAATTGGAAAAGTCAAATGGATTTCAAGCTATTGGGCTTGATTTGCTGAAACAAAACCTCACAAATTGGGATTACACCCCCACCCTGGTTTGCAAATATTTTTATTTTTCTCATATCTTTTAATTATTATTTTTATTTGTTTTCTTGTTTTAATTTAATTCAATATTTTTACAATTCATAAAAAATATAGAAAAATCAGAAAAAGATAAAAATATAATAAATTATTTTATTTTACTATTTTTATAAATAAATGCATGTAAATAAACTTAGTTTTAATTAGGTTATAATTTTAATCCTTTTAATAACTAAAATCCAAAAATAGAATTAGGTTTAATTTTTATTCCTTTTAATTTCCTTTTTCAATAATAATATTTATTTTATTTATTTTTATAAATTAAATTTTGCATGTAAATTAACTTAGATTTAAATTAGGTTAAAACTTAATATTTTTACAATAACTTAAAAAAAAACATTAGAATTAGGGTTCGCATTTCAAATTTCATTCTAAAAAGTTCTTTTTTCTTTTAAATCTTAAAAACATGAAAACACCAAAAAAAACATTCCTTTTTAATTTTTGATTTTTTTTATTCCTCGTCTAATTAATTAAATTCATTAACTTTAACTTCAATTGCAAAAGGGTCCAACGCCCATATTTTTAATTGTTTAATTTCGCGCATTTATTTTATGTCGTTTCTTATAATTATGTAATTCTCCCAAAGCCTTGTAACAATTTAACTTCTCGCACTTTTACTTTTGCTTTATTTACTTTCCGTCAAATCGGGTCCGGTTTAATTTTGGCGATGTGGACCCGCGCCATTTGTAATAGTTTAGATTTATTTTCCCGCAAATATTAACTGTTAACAAAAAGCATGCAAGAATGAATGAACATAATAAAATCAAGCGTAGAACACTTTAAACATGACAAGACAAAATAACTGGAAAAACGACACACGAATCGCACACACCACCCCTAGGGTACGCCTCACTGTTGCCTTTCGAAAGGTGATCGTCGAGTAGAGGATGTCTTAGTAAGTCCTCATGATCCGGGAACCTGGCATGAGGGTAGCTTCTAAGGTGTCTTCCCATTGCTCTGGTGATCACCATGTCCCTAAAACTCGAATTGACCCGAACACCTCCAACGGTGGTGCTACCTACCTCTCAATGGTGGGATGGCACTACCTTAAAGGACATTTACACAGACGAATTCCTTAGGGTAGGTAGGTTCTCAAGGATACTTGCTCTAATTTTCAACAAAAATACTTTTCACACCAACACATTTTCAAAAGCTTTCAAAGCGATTTTTTCAAACACTCTGACGTACGAGTCGATCTGAAATTTTTTCAAAGAAACTTTTTAAACCCACATTGAAAAGCAAACAAACCATTTTTGAAAACACAATGAGCAAGTATCTAAGAGCCCATGGATAACCATGGATAGAAAGGGTGCTAACACCTTCCCTTTCTATAACCTACCTCCCGAACCGAGAGCAATCTCTATAAGGAATTTTTCTGTGCTTTTGTCCTTTCCATTTGGAGAAAATAAAAGACGGTGGCGACTCTTGCTTCCGCGACATTTCGCGAAACCAGCGTTAAACAGTCAGTTCCAGATCCACCGATCACAGAACTGGCGACTCTGCTGGGGACTTAAACTTAAAGTGAGGTGTACCTTAGGGTTAGTTCATAACTGTGTTTTCAATTGTATTGCTTTGCTTGCTTTAAATTGTGGGACTGTCTTGGGAGTTCTATAGATCCTAACCCGGATCTGGGGGATACCTTCTTAGAAAGTAGCAACAAGACTGTGAGGGAACTGTGCGGGGTATACCGACATGGTTGAAACAGTCTGCTACGTTGATGTGGCACTTTGGTGTGTACCGGTAACCCTTGAGTTCAGTCAAGGAGAGTACGGGGCCTCCGCGTGGTGTCGTGAAGCATCAACTGACCTTAGCAACCTTAATTGAACTATCTTGGCCTCTTTAGGGTAGTGAGATAACTGACTTTGGTACAGTCCGAGGTTGGTTGATACTCGATACTACACTCAATTGAGGGTTGCTTTCCTGGAATATTTCGGTCGCCAGTTCAGTGGCTAAATCGAAACGATGAACAATGAAAGCAATCCCGTGATATTGGGAACCTTAGAACCCGGTTACTTTGATTAGGACAGGTTGAACCCACCAACTTCAAGAGGGTAATACCTAGACCCCATGCTGGCCTAAACCCTAAGGGCTTCTCTTGTGTGACTTGTGTGCCTTCGTACTTGACTACTTGCATGCTTGTTATCTGACCCTTGATGTCTTGCAGGTTTTGTTCATAGTCCTTAATTGGGACTTATAACAGGGTGTACTAACCACTTGCAGGTTCTGTTTATAGTCCTTAATTGGGACTCATGACAGGTTTTACTTAAGTTTCTTGCAGGTTTTGTTCATAGTCCTTAATTGGGACTTATAACAGGGTGTACTAACTACTTGCAGGTCCTGTTTATAGTCCTTAATCAGGACTCATAACAAGTTTATCAAGTTTCTTGCAGGTTTCGGTTTACAGTCCTTAATTGGGACTCATAACAGGGTTACTCACATTACCCCATGCATAGCATAACATCATACCATTGCATGCATCCTGCATACATCCTAACCCATTTCAAGGATCTCAAGGGCTTGTGATGCAGGTCATGATGAATCAAACATCTAGCAAGGGGCAAAGAGGATTTATTTTCCTCTAGCCAAAGTTGTCAGGGGCTATGACCCACTGGATATGGTGAGCCTTTGACCCTTGAAGAAGGGCTCTCTACAACAGGAAGTTCCTTCAATCAAGTTGCCAGTTTCCAACTCTAATAAGTTTCTCTGTTTACCCTGCGAGATTCTTGAAAACATTGCATGCATATCATACATATCATTGCATTACAGATACCCGTTCTTTGCAGGTCACTCATCCTTCTCGCTGTTTATTTCAGCAATGGCTTGCCCACAAGACAACCAGGACTTTCTTACTCAAGAGACCCGGTTCGGAGAAATCCTCCTGAATCTATCCAAGGGGCAAGAAGAGCTAAGGATACTTCTCACGGAGACCTTCGTCAGGGGCAATGCTGAGGATGAAAAGTTGGAACACCTACGAGCTGAGATGGATGCTATGAAAGCCCAGATGCTGGGACAGAGGAATGTCATTCACTGCCTAGTTCAAAGACAAGAGGAGCTCTGGTTTCTCGTCAACCAACTGCTTCAGGGTAACCAACTGGGGCAAACATCTAAGGGCAAAAGGCCATTCATCATCCAATCATCCTCGAGACAAGAGGATAAGGGGAAAGCTCCTCAAATGACTCCAGTGCCACAAAGTCAGCACCAACCTCGCAAAGTTCAGCCAGACAAGCCCAAGAGGCAATTCACCCAGCTCAACATGTCGCTGTTTCAAGCTTTGCAACGCCTATTGAGGTTGAATCTGATCACATTAAAGGCTCATCCCCGGAACCCCAACACAGCATCTCCTGCCTATGATCCCAATAAGAGGTGTGCCTACCACTCTGCTAGCCCAGGACATGATACCAATGAGTGTTGGGATCTGCGGAACAAAATCCAGGACCTGATCGATGAAGGGGCATTGGAATTCACACAAGATGGACAGGCTGAATTTTTCTACCATTCCTCCAAGGCTCATCAGTTGAAGTGACAAGCTCCGAGACTAGGAAACTTTTGTTCATTTGAATGTTCAAGTCGTGTTTTTCTTTTGACCGTTTAAACATTTATTCATGTTAAAACATTGTTATTCCATTAATGCATCGCTTATGTCTATTTTGAATCAATATATTCGCATTTACTATATGCAAATTGTTTCATATTTTTTCTGATGTCAACTCTCGGTTAATAATTCTGAGCCTCTTGAGGGAGGATGACGAAAACGATACCATGATCATTACAGTATGCTTCTGAACAGACCCCGCTGATGAGGTACAGCCATTGTTTCAATCCCTAAACACTGGAGTTATAAGGAAGATAATCCCTCGTCAACCCTTCCGAGCCAAAGAAGTAGGAGTTTTATTTTCGAAAATCAAAACCCTTAATCATAACCTGGGGCAGGGTAGCTCTCTCAGTTGATCCAAGTGCATCTTTACAAAACGAACAAAGACAGTGATGGTTCAGAACAATCAAAAGGACAGGCAGTCATTGAAGGGGTGAAAAACACAAGAAGGGGGGGTTGAATTGTAAAACTGGAAACTTAAAGCAAATGACAAGGTATTTTTATCCTGGTTCGTTTGATCTCAAACTACTCCAGTCCACCCGTTCAAGGTGATTTCGCCTCTCTCCAACGAGGTCTTAATTCACTATATTCAACTGAATACAAATCTGTTTTAGCAACTGCTAAAACCTTCTTGATTCAAACCACAATCCGGTTTGTCAAGGCAATACTTTCTTACAAAGGAATAATCAAATGTGTGTGAATGTTTCTACAAAAACTATATCACAACTGTGATGTTTACACAAATGAAGCTTAGAATACTAAGTTGCTAAACGCTAATAGAGTATCAGAGTTTGGTGGTTTAGCAAAACTTGTAGAGTGAAGATTATTGATCAGCTTTTTACGTGTAGAGAGTTTGGAAGCATTAGCCATGATAATCTTCAAAGCTTGGTTTATATAGCACTTTGAGAAGATGAACGTTGAAGCAAATATTCTTGATTCAATGCTATTTACAAGCTTTCCTTTCTGAGCAGATCTTGTCTAGAATGATGCCGTTGGTATTGATTAGCTTTCAATGCACAGTACCGTTGCTTCTTCAATGCACGATCTGGCTTGGCTCATTCTGATTCTGCTTCGCTGCTGATGAACTGATTTGATTCTGTATCAGAGTATTTTTACGCGCAGTTCTGTTCATCAAGCTTCAGCATGTGCAAGCGTTGATCTTCTGATCTTGACGTTCTGATTCAGCAACTTCTGATGCTGGTGTGCAAACTCATATTCTGATGCTGAGAACGTGATCTTGCTTATTTTAATCAGCATATCTGCAAGTCAGAGCATAGTAATTTTAAGTAGCATATAATTCAATCATGAAATGTTTAACTACTATATCTTTTCACTTTGTTATCATCAAAACTTAATTATAGGGTACTAGATTCAAACATTGTTCTAACAATCTCCCCCTTTTTGATGATGACAAAAACTAGATATTTTAAATGAAAAATAACGTGAAAAGTTATCAGATCTATTTATCAGAATAAGAAGTACGGAGAAGTTAGAGTTTAAGGAATACTCCCCCTGAGTTTGTTACTTCCCTTTAGTATGCATGTTCTTCAGAGTCAGATCTTTTTCTATCTTTGAGCATCAGATTGTAAGTCTTTGACTTATCAGAGAGCAGAGCTTCAGAACTTTTCCTGTCAGAGCTTTGCTTCAGATCAGAGTGTTAGGTTGATCAGATCTTCATATATCAGAACTTCATATTTGATCAGAGCAACATGAGCTTCTAGTCTTCATTGTGTTCAAGAGCTTCCTTGTGCCTGTAGACTTAAAGACAAAACAGAAAAACATTTCAAGTAATAGAGAGTTAGAATGTTTGAGAGTTTCTGTCTAGTTAGCCGTTATTGATTTTAAATATCATTCTTGTTCTCCCCCTTTTTGTCAGTAATCAAAAAGTGCTGGTGATGTGCTAAAATGATTTAGATCAGAAAAACTAATAATATTAAAGATAGTTCAGAATCAGAGCAAAATAGCATTACAAACCATAGTCAAAACATAGTCAAAAGTACTTCAGAAAATAAAGAAAATATAGAGAATGAAAAAAAATTTCAAGGTTGTGGGGGCATGCGTGAGAACAGGCTTTCCAGCATTGCCTGAATCTTTTCAGAAGTTGCATTCTGCTTCTGAACCATGGTGACAACAGTATCAATTTTGCTGTCCTGAACATTCATTCTAGCTTCCATCTTCTGATTATTCTCATCCATCCGCTGCTGTAGACGCAAGTCATTCAGCCTTAACTCTTCCAGAGCCTGCCTGTCCAAGGCAGCTTGAGAACTTTCAGCAGGAGGAAGCTTCTCAGAACTTTCAGCTACATCTTCTGCTGGATTCTCTTCCTGAAGAGTCTTGTCTTCTTCTGCTGGTTCCACCTGAGCAGCTTGCTCTTTCTCAGCCCAAGATTCAGAGTCCAGAGGCAGCACAACTTCTTGAGGCAGCTGACTCTCAACTTCCTGCAGCAGCTTGCTAAAGTTCTGTTGAGCCTGCTCATAGTTGACGTCCTGCAGCTTGAGTGCTTCAGCACGAACCCAAACTCTGAACTGTGACCATAGCTGATCAGAAGCAGCTGGGTCGATCATCCCCGGACAGACTTGCTTCAAAGAAGCAATCCACTGCAGCATACCTGTTTCAAAGTCCAAAATACCAGAGCCAACATCTATCAGCCATGTCCACACACCGGACTCCACCACCACTTTGACCAATCAACCTAGCAATGAGGTCTTCAGAAATTATAATCTTCTTTCCCATAACAGAAGAGACGACTAGATGCTTATCAATCTTGGCATGAATCCAGAATTCTTTGACAAGCTCTGGGAAGGTTGGTCCAACCAATCTATCAAAGTACCTCTCCCACTTTTGAGTTTTGACTTCAGCAGTTAGGTCAAATCCATTTTCCTTCAAACTTTCGAAATCCACTATTAACTCAGAGAGAACCTCAAGATTCTTGACTGGTGTGAGAAGGGTTCTGGTAGGCGCTTGATATTGCTCAGAGGTTTCCTTCTTCTGATTTCCTGCAGAAATGCTGGAGGATGCCATTGTTCTCACACAAAAAGCTTGAGAGTGATTTGAGAAAAGCTAGGGTTTTGAAGGAGATATGCAGAAAAAAATTCTTAAGAGATTATGAGTAAGCGTAAAGATTAAGAATGAAGAGTAATGTGCTTAAATAGGATTTTCAAAAATTATTTTGAAAAATAAAACGTTTTTAAGAGAGAGAAAAAAAATAATGATTGCAATTAACAAGCGTGATTACTTTTGCATTTAATGCTTGCTGATTTTGGGGGATTTGAGAAAGATACTTAGAAACGGTTACCAGACATGTGTCTCAATGCACCCAATCAGCGTTTTCCTTTCTCAGAAACGTGCACGCGTTCTGCTTCAGGGATCTGCTGATGATTGGATGACACTTGTTTGATATAGTGATCAGCACGTCTGTCTTTGAGATTAGACTCTCAGATCTTTAGACTTGCCTCTGATACAATCTGCATGTTCTAACTTTCTGAAACAAGGATTGATCAGAAGTTCACAGTAATATAATTACATTCTGAAAGATAAAAATATGGAATTAAAACATTTTCATTCTGGGCATACTTTCATGCTGAGATGTTTCAGAATGAAATTAAACCTATCTTCTGAAAGGGGTTTAGTAAAGATATCAGCCCATTGATGGTCTGTATCTATAAATTTCAAGTTTAAAATGCCTTTCTGAATATAGTCCCTAATGAAATGATGTTTTATTTCTATATGCTTAGCTCTAGAATGTAAAATAGGATTCTTACTTAAGCAAATAGCAGAAGTATTGTCACAAAGGATAGGAATGTTACTCTCAAAAATCTGGAAGTCTTCAAGCTGACTTTTCATCCAGAGCATCTGTGTGCTGCAACCAACTGCTGCTATGTACTCAGCTTCTGCTGTTGACAGAGCAATAGTTGATTGCCTTTTGCTGGACCACGAGATCAGATTTTCTCCCAGAAACTGGCAGCTTCCAGAAGTACTTTTTCGTTCCACTCTGTCTCCAGCAAAATCAGCATCGCAGTAGCCTACTAAACTCTGTAGACTTTCTGTTCCACGCTTTTGCTTACCTCTTCTCTTTCCAGAATGCACGTGGGATGCATTGGAATCTTTGATGGCTTACATTCTGAGAGGTCAAATTTCTTCAGAAGATCTCTGATGTATTTGCTCTGATGAATGTAAGTTCCCTCTGGAGTTTGATTGATCTGAATTCCTAGAAAGAACTTCAGTTCCCCCATGAGGCTCATCTCAAATTCTGCCTGCATACACTTAGCAAATTTTCTTCCAAGAGAAGGATTAGTAGAACCAAAGATTATATCATCAACATAAATCTGACAGACTAAAATGTCACTCTTAACTGTTTTACAGAATAGAGTGGTGTCCACTTTCCCTCTGGTGAACTCATTTTCAAGCAGAAAGTTACTTAGCCTTTCATACCAAGCTCTGGGAGCTTGTTTCAGACCATATAGTGACTTTTTCAGTTTGAAAACATGTTCTGGATGTTTGGTATTTTCAAAACCTGGGGGTTGGTGAACATACACTTCTTCTTCTATATAACCATTTAAGAATGCACTTTTGACATCCATCTGATACAGAGTGATGCCTCTATTAACAGCAAATGAGATTAAAAGTCTTATAGATTCTAACCTGGCGACTGGGGCAAAGGTTTCTGTATAGTCTATCCCCTCTTGCTGACTATAACCTTGTGCAACCAGTCGTGCCTTGTTTCTGACGACTTCACCTTGTTCATTCAGCTTGTTTCTGAACACCCATCTTGTTCCAATGACGTTGAATCCTTTTGGTCTTGGAACGAGATCCCAAACGTCGTTTCTGGTGAATTGATTCAGCTCTTCTTGCATTGCCAGAATCCAGTCATTGTCCAGAAGTGCTTCATCAATAGAAGAAGGTTCAATCAGAGACACAAGTCCCATCAGAGTTTCTTCAGAGTTTCTGAGGCTTGCTCTTGTTCTGATTGGATCTTCCTTTCTTCCTAGAATAGATTCTTCTGGGTGATCCAAACTGCTTCTGGGTACTCTCTTCTGAGGTTGATCAGCAGTTGTAGGATTTCTAGCATTGCTTCTTTCAGACGTTGAAGGGATGTCTGTGTTGAGAGCTTCTGATGACTTGCCTTCAGAACCTGCAAATTCAATTTCTATACCTGCAAGATTTTCATTCTGCTTTGACTTTTCAGAGTCAAGCTTATCATCAAAACGAACACTGATTGATTCTTCCACAATCTGTGTTTCTGTATTGTATACTCTGTACCCTCTTGAGCGTTCAGAGTATCCTAACATAATACACTTCTGTGCCTTAGAATCAAACTTGTTCAAATAATTCTTAGTATTTAACATATAGCAAGTACATCCAAATGGATGAAAATACGAAATGTTGGGCTTTCTGTTCTTCCACAATTCATATGGAGTCTTTTCCAGAATAGGTCTTATTGAGATTCTATTCTGAATGTAGCACGCTGTGTTTATTGCCTCTGCCCAGAAAGTCTTAGCAACGTTTGTCTCGTTGATCATGGTTCTGGCCATTTCTTGCAATGTTCTGTTCTTTCGTTCTACAACTCCATTTTGTTGGGGAGTTCTAGGACAAGAGAAGTCATGCAGAATGCCTTTGTCATTAAAGAATGACTCAAAATCTTTATTTTCAAATTCTCCACCATGATCACTTCTGACTTTAACGATTCTAAGATCTTTTTCATTCTGAACTTGGTTGCAGAAGGTGACAAACACAGAGTGTGACTCGTCCTTGTGTCTTAAGAACTTTACCCATGTCCATCTGCTATAGTCATCTACGATTACTAACCCATACTTCTTGCCACTGACAGAAGCAGTCTTAACTGGTCCAAATAAGTCAATGTGCAGAAGTTCTAATGGCTTAGAGGTAGAAACAACATTTTTGGATTTAAAAGAAGGTTTTGCAAATTTGCCTTTCTGACATGCTTCACACAGAGCATCTGAATTGAACTTCAAATTTGGAAGTCCTCTGACCAGATTGAGTTTGTTAATCTGAGATATTCTTCTCATACTAACATGTCCCAATCTTCTGTGCCAGATCCATTGCTCGTTGTTAACAGACAGAAGACATTTTACGTTCTGACTCTTAAGTTCAGAAAGTTTGATTTTGTAAATGTTGTTTTTCCTCTTACCATTAAATAGGATAGTCCCATCTTTCTGACTAACAGCTTTACATGATTTTTGATTAAAGATTATATCATAACCGTTATCACTTAATTGACTTATGGATAACAAGTTATGCATCAATCCATCAACAAGCAGAACATTATTAATAGAGGGAAGATTTCCGTTACCTACAGTTCCAGAGCCAATTATCTTTCCCCTCTGATTGCCTCCAAAGCCAACGTGGCCTCCAGGCTTAAGTTCCAGGCTTTGGAACATATGCCTTCTTCCCGTCATGTGACGTGAGCAGCCAGAGTCCAGGTACCATGACTGGTGTTTCTGACTTGCTGCTAAAGATGTCTGCAACATGTATTATTTTATCTTTAGGTACCCAGATCTTCTTGGGTCCTGATTTGTTAGTCTTACCAAAACTCTGGTTGAATTTTGGTTTCACAAAGTGATTACTACTAGTATATTTGATGTCATGTGTGTGACCATACACAAAGTGTGAATTTAGAGGAGTGTACTTAATTGTTAAATCCATGACATTTTTAGGTGTAGGATTCTTACCTAGGTATCCTATTCCTTTCCTGCCGTTTCTGCTAACTCCATAGATCATTGAAGCCATTTTGCTTCTATCTATGCTTTTAGCAAGGAACTTCTGGAAACTATGATCATACTCCTTGATGATCTCATCAGCGTTGCTGGGAGTTTCAGCAATTGGTTCCTTCTGAGAGTTTTGTAAAGAGTTTTCTAATTTTAAAATTTTATCTCTCAGCTCAGAGTTTTCCAATCTGAGACTCTCAGACTTATTAGAGTCAGATTCAAGAGTCCTTTTCAGGTCTCTGAATTTAGCTCTAATCTGCTGATAACGTTCCAGAATTTCATTTAGGCTTTCAGCAAGTTCAGCCTTTGTAAAATTAACAGCGAAGTTAGGGAATACCTCTTCTGTGTCTGATTCTGAGTCTGAGTCAGAAGCTTCACTGTTATCTTGAATGTTAGCCATAAGCGCTATGTTCGCCCGTTCATCATCTGATTCTGAGTCAGCTTCAGACGAGTCAGAGTCATCCCATGTGGCCATGAGGCTTTTCTTCTTCTCTCTTCCAAACTTCCTTTTTGGCTTTTCCCTCTGAAGCTTTGGACAGTCACTCTTGTAGTGACCTTGCTCATTGCACTCGTAGCAGATGATGTCTTTTGTATTTGGCTTCTTGCTACCTGAGGAGCCTTCAGATCTTCTGTATCCAGAGGAGGAATCTGTCCTTCTGTATCTGGAAGAAGACTCGTTCTGATCAGATCTTCTGGGATTCCTGAACTTCTTCTGTCTTTGCTTCCACAGTTGATTTACTCTTCTGGAGAGAAGAGATAGCTCGTCTTCTTCTGATGAGGATCCATCAGATGTTTCTTCAACTGCCTGCAAAACTTTAGATTCAGATTTTCTGTTAGATTTTAAAGCTATAGGCTTACCTTGCTTCTGAGGCTCGTCAGCTTCCAGCTCTATCTCATGACTTCTGAGGGAGCTTATAAGTTCCTCCAGAGTAATTTTGTTGAGATCTTTCGCCAGCTTCAGAGCAGTAACCATAGGCCTCCACTGCTTGGGTAAACTTCTGATTATCTTCTTGACATGGTCAGCAGTAGAGTACCCCTTGTCCAGAACTTTGAGACCAGCTACCAGAATCTGGAATCTAGAGAACATAGTTTCAATGGATTCAGATTCTTCCATTTTAAACGCCTCATACTTCTGAATGAGCGCCAGAGCCTTTGTTTCCTTGACTTGAACGTTGCCCTCATGCGTCATTCTGAGAGAATCAAAGATGTTCTTAGTTGTGTCTCTGTTGGAGATCTTTTCATACTCAGTATAGGAGATAGCACTGAGAAGGATGGTTCTGGCTTTATGGTGATTCTTGAAATCACGCTTTTGTTGATCAGTCATTGATTTTCTATCAATCTTCTGACCAGTTGCATTAACAGGGTGCGTGTATCCATCTGTCACCATATCCCACAGATCAGCATCATGTGCTAGAAAGAAGCTTTCAATTCTGTCTTTCCAGTAGTCAAAGTTTTCTCCATCAAAGACTGGAGGTTTGCCGCTGAATCTGTCTCTATCCTCATTGTTGTCATTGCTGAAATGAGAGTTGTTTCCTGCCATAGTGTTTTTCTGATGCTGGATCTTTTACTGACACGGTTAAGTGTTTTAGCTCAGAACCAGGCGCTCTGATGCCAATTGAAGGGGTGAAAAACACAAGAAGGGGGGGTTGAATTGTAAAACTGGAAACTTAAAGCAAATGACAAGGTATTTTTATCCTGGTTCGTTTGATCTCAAACTACTCCAGTCCACCCGTTCAAGGTGATTTCGCCTCTCTCCAACGAGGTCTTAATTCACTATATTCAACTGAATACAAATCTGTTTTAGCAACTGCTAAAACCTTCTTGATTCAAACCACAATCCGGTTTGTCAAGGCAATACTTTCTTACAAAGGAATAATCAAATGTGTGTGAATGTTTCTACAAAAACTATATCACAACTGTGATGTTTACACAAATGAAGCTTAGAATACTAAGTTGCTAAACGCTAATAGAGTATCAGAGTTTGGTGGTTTAGCAAAACTTGTAGAGTGAAGATTATTGATCAGCTTTTTACGTGTAGAGAGTTTGGAAGCATTAGCCATGATAATCTTCAAAGCTTGGTTTATATAGCACTTTGAGAAGATGAACGTTGAAGCAAATATTCTTGATTCAATGCTATTTACAAGCTTTCCTTTCTGAGCAGATCTTGTCTAGAATGATGCCGTTGGTATTGATTAGCTTTCAATGCACAGTACCGTTGCTTCTTCAATGCACGATCTGGCTTGGCTCATTCTGATTCTGCTTCGCTGCTGATGAACTGATTTGATTCTGTATCAGAGTATTTTTACGCGCAGTTCTGTTCATCAAGCTTCAGCATGTGCAAGCGTTGATCTTCTGATCTTGACGTTCTGATTCAGCAACTTCTGATGCTGGTGTGCAAACTCATATTCTGATGCTGAGAACGTGATCTTGCTTATTTTAATCAGCATATCTGCAAGTCAGAGCATAGTAATTTTAAGTAGCATATAATTCAATCATGAAATGTTTAACTACTATATCTTTTCACTTTGTTATCATCAAAACTTAATTATAGGGTACTAGATTCAAACATTGTTCTAACAGTCATCATCAAAATTCATAAATGAAAAGCCCAAAAAGTCTAAACCTATGAAAAGAGACTTATGAGACTGGGGCATCCCGTTGACTGTAATTCCAAAAAGGAAACAGTTCAGGCAAAAATAGGGATAGCAAAATCAAGAAAGAGGTCTCACAAACCCTCAACCAAAGCAAAAAAATGACTGCCTATTCAAAACAAGTTATCAACATCTGAACCATTATTGGAACATCAAAGCAAAGACTCAAGCAAGGTCTAACGCACGATCAACTGAGTTTAGGTTTGGAGAACATCACGAAGAGCGGGTGGGTACAAATAATTTGAGCCTTTATCCCTTGTTTCTTAAACCGTGAACCAGGCCACGTTATAACCCTTAAAAGTCCTAGCTGAAGCATGGGTTAGTTCGAAAGCATACTGTCACGAAAGGTATCCTGACTCCTGAAGGCCTACGGTAAATACGGAGTTGACATCACGTTTTACAAACATTCACTTGTTTTATGAAAAGATGCATTTTCAAAATCTTCGAGACAGACATAAGCTTTGCGTTTTTTAACATAACTTTGTTTGCATATGACTTTTTGTTTGAACAGCATAAAAATTTGCACGACGAAAGTCTAATGAACAAGAGTATCTCTAATCAAGGGGCATGATATGATCAAAGTCCATCATCTAGGGCAGTCCAGTCAAGATCCAGAGAATCTCTCAAAAGGCCAAAAAGCATGGGGCAAATCTCTGCCTGAGTCACTTGGGACACTCCAGCAACGAATCTTGCACGATCAGACACCTTCTGGTAACATGGCAAAATACTTCTAACAGGGGCAACTCCCTACTTTCTGAGAACGGACATAGTCGAAAAAATACTACGCACAATCAAAGACCCGCTAGGTTGACACACCTGGGCAAAAATAAGGGCTTCCCGGCGAACCAAAAGGGTTCGGGCAAAATGAAGGGATGAAACGAAAAATCTGTACACCCGGCAAGTCGAAAACCTGAAAAGGCGGCTTGGGCAAAAATGGGTATCCCGGTGGACTGAAAACCCGAAAGGGCGGTCCAGGCAAAAGTTAGGGATCAAAGCGTACGACTATGTCCTGTCATCCTGCCATCTGTCTACCAGAAGAAGGTTTGTCCATCAACAACTATCAGCATCCCACAAGTGCCTCCCCCATAGAAACAGGGGCAATAAAGAGGGGTCTAAGCAATCTGATTGTTCTATCCTCCAAGGTATCAGGGTAGGTTCCGGGGAAGAACATAACCAACACAGTTCAAAACTCCCCCAGAGAGTCCAACCCAGTTTCCCCAGGAAAATCGGGGTTCATATTCCCAAGCAGTAAGTGTATCCCCAGTTGATTCTGGAAGCTTATCCCCTCGCAAAACGCGAACGCGTCGTCCGGCTTGATTTAAAGAGTTATTTCCTCAATAGGATATAACTGGGTTATCCTCAGCCTAAAGCCACGGAAAGAGCGTCGTCGACAAAGTCTTCCCAACCCCAGCGAAGTCTATCAACACTTCCAGCACAACAAGGGTATCCTCAGCAAACTATCAACATTCAGCAAAGCATCTCTATCCCCCACAGAGTATTGCTTCCCAGCATGGTCGTTAGGGTATCTTTTCTCCCCGCAGAATCTTCCATTTGCCAAGTTTATTCCGCAACGGAGTCATCTTCTCCTACCGGTATACTTGCAACTATCCTCCCCAGCGGAAGCAAAGCTATTCTTCCACATCAGCCCAGGATGCGACTTCCCGGCACCCGTCAAGGATTTATTTTCCTACGACGAAAATATACATTCATAAACATCATATCCTCATACATTATAGCATGCATATACATCATACTACATGAATCTCATTAATTTTGAGGACATACAGTTCATGCATCACGATTTTGCATACAAATTATGTTTTGCCTTTTCAGGAAAAAGATCGATACAAATGACTACTATCAAACTATCGCAATTCCTTCTAGATATAGTTTCAGATATGATCCAGAGATGGTGACGTTCTGATGCTGCTTCCAGATTTCCTTCTAGATATAGTTTCAGATGTAAACCAGATATGGTGACGTTCTGATACTGCTTCCAGAATTCCTTTTTCAGATGTTTCCCTCTCCGACGATGAGTGTGAGGTGATATTCTCCTATGGTCCCCTCTCCGACGATGAGTGTGAGGTGATAGTCTCCTATGGTCCCCTCTCCGGCAAGTGCGTGAGGTGGTAATTCCTTCTTTAGATGTTTCCCTCTCCGACGATGAGTGTGAGGTGATAGTCTTCTATGGTCCCCTCTCCGACGATGAGCGTGAGGTGGTAATTCCTTTTTCAGATGTTTCCCTCTCCGACGATGAGTGTGAGGTGATATTCTCCTATGGTCCCCTCTCCGACGATGAGTGTGAGGTGATATTCTCTCTATGGTCCCCTCTCCGACGATGAGCGTGAGGTGGTAATTCCTTCTTTAGATGTTTCCCTCTCCGACGATGAGTGTGAGGTGATAGTCTTCTATGGTCCCCTCTCCGACGATGAGCGTGAGGTGGTAATTCCTTTTTCAGATGTTTCCCTCTCCGACGATGAGTGTGAGGTGATATTCTCCTATGGTCCCCTCTCCGACGATGAGTGTGAGGTGATAGTCTCCTATGGTCCCCTCTCCGGCAAGTGCGTGAGGTGGTAATTCCTTCTTTAGATGTTTCCCTCTCTGACGATGAGTGTGAGGTGATAGTCTTCTATGGTCCCCTCTCCGACGATGAGCGTGAGGTGGTAATTCCTTCTTTAGATGTTTCCCTCTCCGACGATAAGTGTGAGGTGATAGTCTTCTATGGTCCCCTCTCCGACGATGAGCGTGAGGTGGTAATTCCTTTTTCAGATGTTTCCCTCTCCGACGATGAGTGTGAGGTGATATTCTCCTATGGTCCCCTCTCCGACGATGAGTGTGAGGTGATAGTCTCCTATGGTCCCCTCTCCGGCAAGTGCGTGAGGTGGTAATTCCTTCTTTAGATGTTTCCCTCTCCGACGATGAGTGTGAGGTGATAGTCTTCTATGGTCCCCTCTCCGACGATGAGTGTGAGGTGGTAATTCCTTTTTCAGATGTTTCCCTCTCCGACGATGAGTGTGAGGTGATATTCTCCTATGGTCCCCTCTCCGACGATGAGTGTGAGGTGATATTCTCTCTATGGTCCCCTCTCCGACGATGAGCGTGAGGTGGTAATTCCTTCTTTAGATGTTTCCCTCTCCGACGATGAGTGTGAGGTGATAGTCTTCTATGGTCCCCTCTCCGACGATGAGCGTGAGGTGGTAATTCCTTTTTTAGATGTTTCCCTCTCCGACGATGAGTGTGAGGTGATAGTCTTCTATGGTCCCCTCTCCGACGATGAGCATGAGGTGGTAATTCCTTTTTTAGATGTTTCCCTCTCTGACGATGAGTGTGAGGTGATATTCTCCTATGGTCCCCTCTCCGACGATGAGTGTGAGGTGGTAATTCCTTTTTTTTTAGATGTTTCCCTCTCCGACGATGAGTATGAGGTGATAGTCTCTTATGGTTCCCTCTCCGACGGTGTGTGAGGTAGTAATTCCTTTTTCAGATGTTTCCCTCTCCGACAATGAGTGTGAGGTGATAGTCTCCTAGGGTTCCCTCTCCGACGGTGTGTGAGGTGACAAGTCCTTTTCAGATATTTCCCTCTCCGACGTTGAGTGAGGTGATCATTCCTTTCAGATTATAATTGCCTATGGTTCTCTTCCTGATATTGCAAAGATGGTAATTCCCGCCAAGATTTTTCTCAATGAGCGTTGTTGAAGTTAAAATCACCCAAGGTTCTCTTATCATTCAGGCTAAGGCAGTAACCATCCCTGGTTCTTTCATCGCTGTTTGAAGCTCCAGACTCAGCTCCTGTAACCAGTCAGGACATATCTATACCAAGCATCTAAAATCAGCTCCTGCAACGTGTCAGGTACTCATTTTTTCTTTTGCAGGTATGCAGGTTCTCGCTAAGGAATCTCCCCCGCAATCAACATTCAGATGGCATCTATAAGCCCATCACCCTATCCAGCAACCTCTAAATGGCATCTATAAGCCCATTCCCCCATCACTGTTACTATGTGAGCGCAAATTTCTAGGCACTCTAGTGTTCAATCATCTTCTACCCTCGGATTACGAAAGGCACGTCAGCCAATCTGCATCCTCAGGTCTAAGAAGATTGAACAGGGGCAACTGTTGTACCCCAAAATTTGCCCTCCCATATTCTCCAAGAAATTGCCAAGTCAAGTCACAAAATTCCCCAAGGGTTATGCAGTTCAACTGTCTCCTATACAGTTAAAACTAGGGTTTGTGTTCTGATCAAAGAAAGGAAGTTTTCAAGGACCCAATCAAGTCTCATATGCCTACAAAGATGGTCAAGTATCCTCATATCAAGTTTCAAGGCATTCAGCTCAAAATTGCACAGTCAAAACCCTAGATTGCACTACAGTCAACTGTAGGGGCAAAATGGTCATTTGGCAGTCAAAAGTTCAAATTTTTGGTCAACATATCATTTTGAAGCCACAAACATCATTTGATCAATGCTTGATCATGATTCTCAAAATTTGGCTCAGAAATCATCAAGATACAAAAGTTGCTATATTTGGACAGTTGAAAAAGTCAACTGAAATTGACCAGGGCATAACTTTCACATGGATTATCAGAAAAATTCCATCCAAAGCTCATTTTGAAGAGAAAGACATTTCCTACAATTCATCTTCATATTCCAAGTCCAAGAAATGCTCTCACAAAAAGTTATCAATTTCAACATTATAGGTCATTTTCAAAAGTCAACAAAAAGGGACTTTAAGTCAAAGGCCATAACTTGAGATTGGTAAATCAATGACATGGGACCAAAGGCATTGGTTAGAGGACTCAAAGACCTTTCCAAAATGTCCAAGAACATGTGAAAAGCTTAAAAATTGAGCAAGTTATGCCTTGTGGAAGTTGGGAAATTTTTGGGAATTTTGAAAAGTCAACTTTGATCCAAATGACCTAAAAATGCAAATGGGCCCATTTTTCTTCCATGATTCATCATTCTAAGCCTATGCACGACCACTTGGCCCAAAGGGAAGTATTTTCTCAATTTTTACTTATTTATTTGAATTTATATTAATATTAATTCATTTAAATTATTTAAATACATGAAAAATATCTAACCTAACAAAACCAATATTTTTATGCATGATTTGGACTCAATATTTCGTGCTTGTTCAATTATGGAAAGAATTGGTGTGATTGGAGCCTAATTGACACAAAGAACACTTGAAAAAGATATGAAAAGATATGAAGAAATCAAATATTCAAAAGCCATGATTATGAGAGATTTGATCCAATTTTCTTGACCTAATACATTCACTACAAAGGCTTGAACCTAAACCTAATCCTGGTAGACTGAAAGCTGCGTCCTAGAATCCATTACAAACCTGAAGAAATTCTCAAAAAGTTAAAAACTGAAAAGCAGGTTCTAAGTCAATTCAAGGCATAAGAATTGTTCAGTTAGCTTCCTCAAGGTTCTCTGAACGTGTGCCAATCAAAAGCAACGACCAAGACTCCAGGAATCGGTATCTAGGACTCAAACTGCATCAAAGAATTTTCAGAATCGTACATCATAATTCATGCATCTTTTGCAACTTTTATTTGTGGATTTATGTTCATTGTGATGTTTTAAAACTAACCATTATGTTTAATTGAGTTTTTTGGCCACACACGCGATTTCACCATGTTCACATTTTAGGGTTTTCAGCTTTTTGAATTGGGGCTTTTGAAACGGAGTAAAATTAAGCCTCAAGACCATTATCATTCAAACCAGCATGCCCCAACGAACGAAGACCAACCCTCGCGCCTAATTTATGTTTGGAAATAGGCTAATCGCTATTTTCTTGTAGCTAGCCTAAGAAAACACAATGAAAACCGTTGCCTATATGTTTTGTTTTACAGGGATGGGGAGGAAGACGAAGTCGTGTCACATGATGGTTGGTGCGTTTAAAAACGCGCGCGCTGACTCCCACTAATCTTGTTTTTCCTTTTATAATATTTGATTGTTATTATATATCAACAACGCGCGATTGGCTCAGTTGGCACGCATCAAGGCTTGCAATACACTTGACCTGGGTTCGAGTCCCAGGTCTCATGCTTTCTCAATAATGTTTTTTCTCTAATATTCAGGTGAAGCGCTTATGTTACGTTCCATAATGCACCTCCAAGATCCAGCTGGCCACGCGTCCAGTCTGTCAATCCAACGGCTGAGATATGAAGCATACAATAAACCCAGGTCAATGCGCTGGCACACAAATTGGAAAAGTCAAATGGATTTCAAGCTATTGGGCTTGATTTGCTGAAACAAAACCTCACAAATTGGGACTACACCCCCACCCTGGTTTGCAAATATTTTTATTTTTCTCATATCTTTTAATTATTATTTTTATTTGTTTTCTTGTTTTAATTTAATTCAATATTTTTACAATACATAAAAAATATAGAAAAATCAGAAAAAGATAAAAATATAATAAATTATTTTATTTTACTATTTTTATAAATAAATGCATGTAAATAAACTTAGTTTTAATTAGGTTATAATTTTAATCCTTTTAATAACTAAAATCCAAAAATAGAATTAGGTTTAATTTTTATTCCTTTTAATTTCCTTTTTCAATAATAATATTTATTTTATTTATTTTTATAAATTAAATTTTGCATGTAAATTAACTTAGATTTAAATTAGGTTAAAACTTAATATTTTCACAATAACTTAAAAAAAAACATTAGAATTAGGGTTCGCATTTCAAATTTCATTCTAAAAAGTTCTTTTTTCTTTTAAATCTTAAAAACATGAAAACACCAAAAAAAACATTCCTTTTTAATTTTTGATTTTTTTTATTCCTCGTCTAATTAATTAAATTCATTAACTTTAACTTCAATTGCAAAAGGGTCCAACGCCCATATTTTTAATTGTTTAATTTCGCGCATTTATTTTATGTCGTTTCTTATAATTATGTAATTCTCCCAAAGCCTTGTAACAATTTAACTTCTCGCACTTTTACTTTTGCTTTATTTACTTTCCGTCAAATCGGGTCCGGTTTAATTTTGGCGATGTGGACCCGCGCCATTTGTAATAGTTTAGATTTATTTTCCCGCAAATATTAACTGTTAACAAAAAGCATGCAAGAATGAATGAACATAATAAAATCAAGCGTAGAACACTTTAAACATGACAAGACAAAATAACTGGAAAAACGACACACGAATCGCACACACCACCCCTAGGGTACGCCTCACTGTTGCCTTTCGAAAGGTGATCGTCGAGTAGAGGATGTCTTAGTAAGTCCTCATGATCCGGGAACCTGGCATGAGGGTAGCTTCTAAGGTGTCTTCCCATTGCTCTGGTGATCACCATGTCCCTAAAACTCGAATTGACCCGAACACCTCCAACGGTGGTGCTACCTACCTCTCAATGGTGGGATGGCACTACCTTAAAGGACATTTACACAGACGAATTCCTTAGGGTAGGTAGGTTCTCAAGGATACTTGCTCTAATTTTCAACAAAAATACTTTTCACACCAACACATTTTCAAAAGCTTTCAAAGCGATTTTTTCAAACACTCTGACGTACGAGTCGATCTGAAATTTTTTCAAAGAAACTTTTTAAACCCACATTGAAAAGCAAACAAACCATTTTTGAAAACACAATGAGCAAGTATCTAAGAGCCCATGGATAACCATGGATAGAAAGGGTGCTAACACCTTCCCTTTCTATAACCTACCTCCCGAACCGAGAGCAATCTCTATAAGGAATTTTTCTGTGCTTTTGTCCTTTCCATTTGGAGAAAATAAAAGACGGTGGCGACTCTTGCTTCCGCGACATTTCGCGAAACCAGCGTTAAACAGTCAGTTCCAGATCCACCGATCACAGCGACCAGGATGAAGCGATGTCCATTGGATGCCGTGGGCTTGATCTCTCCAATCATGTCAATGCCCCACATTGCGAATGGCCAAGGAGCTATCAGAACGTTGAGAGGAACAGGAGGAATATGTACCTTGTCGGCGTAGACCTGACATTTGTGGCAAGTACGGGAATGTTGATGGCAATCAGCTTCCATGGTAGACCAGTAATAGCCTGCCCTTAGAATCTTCTTAGCCATCGTATGTCCGCTCAAGTGGGTGCCAAATGTGCCGATGTGTATCTCAGTCATGATTAACTCTGCTTCAACTTTGTCCATACAACGGAGTAAAACACAATCATGGCTGCGTTTATAAAGGATGCCATTGCTTAGGAAGAACTTGGCAGCAAATCTCCTTAAGAACTTCTTGTCGTTTACGGAAGATTCTTCGGGATATTCTCTAGTCTGGAGATACCTTTTGATTTCGTGAAACCAGGGTTGTTTCACTACTTCTTCGGTATTAATCTCATGACAATGCGCAGGTTCATCCATTCGCTCGATGGTAATTTGGGGAGCCTCGTTATCCCAGTTGAGTTTAAACATGGAAGACATTGTAGCCAGAGCATCGGCTAACTGATTTTCTTCTCGCGAGAAATGCTCGAAGGTAATCTGCTGGAAATGAGGCAACAATTTTAAGACATGTTCTTTGTATGGGATAAGATTAGGATGTTTGGTGTCCCACTCTCCTTTGACTTGACTGATAACTAAAGCCGAGTCCCCAAATACGATCAAAGATTTGATTGCCAAGTCTATAGCAGCCTTGAGACCAAAGATGCAAGCTTCATACTCAGCCATGTTGTTGGTGCAGCTGAAACAAAGTCGGGCAGTGAAAGGTGTATGGAAACCTCCTGGGGAAATGAGTACCGCACCGATACTGTTTCCAAGTGCATTTGAAGCCCCATCAAAGTACAAGGTCCACCGAGATCCATTTTCAGGTCCGTCATACGGTATGTTACCTTCAATGTTGTCCAAAGTCATGATGTCCTCGTCCGGGAAGTCGAATCTCATAGGTTGATAATCTTCGATAGCTTGATGAGCTAGATGGTCAGCTAGTACACTCCCTTTTATAGCTTTTTGGGTAGTATACTGGATGTCATACTCAGTCAGGATCATTTGCCATCTAGCGATTCTTCCAGATAAAGCAGGCTTCTCGAAGATATATTTGATCGGGTCCATTTTGGAAATCAGCAAAGTGGTGTGAGTCAACATATACTGCCTTAGTCGGCGAGCAGCCCATACCAAAGTGTAGCAAGTTTTTTCGAGCAGTGAGTAGCGAGTCTCACAGTCGGTAAACTTTTTGCTAAGGTAATAAATGGCATGCTCTTTTCGACCAGACTCGTCATGTTGGCCCAGTACACACCCTATTGAGTTGTCCAAAACAGTCAGATACATGATCAGCGGCCTTCCTTCGACGGGTGGCATCAGAATAGGAGGTTCTAACAAATACTCCTTGATCTTATCAAAAGCAGTTTGACAATCATCGTTCCATTCGACTACCTGATCTTTCTTTAATAGTTTGAAGATTGGCTCACAGGTAGACGTCAGGTGAGAGATGAACCTGGCGATATAGTTCAAGCGTCCTAAGAATCCTCTAACCTCCTTTTCAGTACGGGGGGCAGGCATTTCTTGTATAGCTTTCACTTTTGCTGGATCGACCTCAATGCCTTTGTTGCTGACAATAAATCCCAGAAGTTTACCAGACCTAACTCCAAAAGTGCACTTACTTGGATTTAACCTGGGTTTGTATTCCTTCAACCTGGCAAACAGCTTCTGCAAATGTTCAAGGTGTTCCTCCTCTATTTGTGATCGAGCTATCATGTCGTCTACGTAAACTTCGATCTCATGATGTATCATATCATGAAACAAAGCTACCATGGCGCGTTGATAAGTTGCCCCTGCGTTCTTCAGTCCGAACGGCATCACCTTGTAGCAAAAGGTACCCCATTGTGTAACAAAGGTTGTTTTCTCCATGTCCTCGGGGGCCATTTTGATCTGGTTGTAGCCCGAGAATCCATCCATGAAAGAAAATATTGTGCTGAGCCGTGTTGTCAATCAAAATATCGATATGCGGTAGCGGAAAATCATCTTTAGGGCTAGCCCTGTTCAAATCCCGATAGTCCACACACATTCTGACCTTGCCGTCTTTTTTAGGTACTGGCACAATGTTAGAAACCCATTATGGATAGGATGTAACAGCCAGAAAACCATCGTTGAATTGCTTCATTACTTCAGCTTTAATGTTCTCAGACATGTTGGGCCTCATTCGGTGAACTTTTTGCTTGATCGGTGGACAGTCCTCTCTTGTAGGGAGACGGTGAACCACGATGTCTGTGTCTAACCCTGGCATGTCTTCATAAGACCAGGCGAAGATTTCAACGTATTCATTCAACAGCTGTATTAAGCGCTCCTTGACACTTGGTTCCAGATTGGCCCCCACTTGTACTTCTTTCCTGTCTTCCTCTGTTCCTAAGTTGACGGTTTCCAACAACTCTTCATGAGGCAAGATGGCCCTCCCTTCTTGTTGTAGAAGTCTGGCTAGCTCTCTCGGTACTTCACAATCTTCGTCATCTTCGTACTCAGCCTGATTGACCAAATCTTCAGAGTTATTGAAGGATACAACAGAATAGTCACCCATGGAATCCAGAGTGCATGGGTACCTGTATTTGTGAGTGTGGGTGTGTGTAAGGGATAGCCATCCTTAAACAAACAAAAATGCAAAAGGAAAGAAAATTAACACAACAATTTATAAATGAAAAACGTCCAATGATTCATTAAACATGACATATGATTATGAAGAGAATCAAAACCCTTACAAATGGACCTACATGCCCCGGGCAAGGCATGAGGTGAAAAAGTAGTGTGCAGATTGTTTTAGTAATTATTAGACCAACAGGAAATGTTCGAAAGATAAATTACTGATTAATGAAAGTAATGGGAACAAAGTCTTTCGCCTCCCAGTTGTGTAATCCCCCTTCGATGGTTGGGAAGATCCAATCTTCAATGTTACCCTCTTCATCTTCGTCTTCCAAAGCATTGATTCCATGAGGAGAAATCTTGATGGGTGTCTTTTCAATTTTTGAGCGACGCATAGCCTTTTGCCCCGCAGTGGTGAATCCCAACCCAAACTTGTCTATTTTGTGAGTAAAGTCAGGCAACTGACCCCACACTATGCTTTTTCCCTCCTTCATTACAGCCTTTGCGTCTTTCAGAGATGCCATCCTGGCCGCCTGCTTGGGTACCTCAGCTACTGCCTTTGCTACTGCCACTTCAGGAGACACTTCCTCAAAGTGTTGAAAGGGTGTTTCAATGAATTCGCCATCCACTTCCACATACCAAAAGGAATTCAGATGACTGATCATGTACTCCTCCTCACCGTGTACATTTATGATTTTTCCCTTAACAGGGTATTTCAGCATCTGATGTAGAGAAGAAGTGACTGCCCCAGCATTGTGTATCCATGGTCTTCCTAGCAAGAAAGAGTATGATGGGCGGATGTCCATCACATAGAATGTTGAGTGGAACACTTCAGTGCCTACCTTGATGGAAATGTCGACCTCCCCATGCACCATTCTTTTATACCCGTCAAATGCCCTGACAATGATATTACTCGGTTTCAGCTCCAAGCCTTCACAATCCAACCGGTCGAGAGCCTTCTTAGGAAGCACATTTAGAGAAGAACCAGTGTCGACCAAGACATGGGCGAGAGTGGTTCCTCGGCATTCAACTGACACATGCAATACGTCATTGTGCTTTCTTCCCTTCGGAGTCAGGTCAGCATCAGAGAAACCCAGGTCGTTGTCGGCGGTGAGGCTGGCTACACAATCCTGGAATTGATCGACTGAGGTTTCCTGGGGAACATGGGCTGTCTTCAGAAATCTTATCAATGCTTTGGCATGAGCCTCCGAACAAAGCAGCAAAGCTAACATGGAGATCTTCGAGGGGGTTTGCCCCAGTTGTTCTACAACGTCATAATCACTTTTCTTTATTATCTTCAGAATCTCCTCCATTTCCTTCTTAGAGGTTTCGGGGATGACCAATGGTTGAGCCCTCGTCCTGACGAGCTCTTCTTGGATCCCTTTCCCCTTATCAGCAAATGTAGGAGGGACAACCACGGGAGTAACAGCTTCTTCAATTAGTGGCGTTCTTGCAGATAGTTTTATCGGTGCAGGGGTAACCTTGGCAGCAGCTGAGGGTCCAAAGATTTCCTTTGGAGGGGAAATCTTCGGAGAGAAAATTCTCCCACTTCGGGTAATCTTGCTCGTACCGGCAATGTTTTCAATGTCGGCAGTTTCTTCGTCAGAGCTCTCTTCGGTTATCTCAATTTGTTTAACACTGTGGTAGTAGATTTCTCCACCATAATTCCATGGTATTGATTTGTCAGATTTGTAGGGGACGGGCCCAGGCATGGTTACTTTCAAGGGTACAATCTTCGGAGCGGACGTAATCTTAACAGGTCTTTTGGGGACCTTGGAAAGATTGGCGGAAATGGTGATTATTGAAACTTCATTGATAGGAGTTGGAGTAACAGGAATCTTTTCGAAAAGAATTTGTTGGTTGTCCATTAGGCGTTGGATGCCTATCTTCAGCAATGGACAGTCAGTTGGCAGGGAGGAACAAAAGTAGCAATCTTCTTTACAACCTGGGAAAATCCCAGCCTTGAACAGATTTAACTTGATTGTCAGTAGTGGAGTTAACAGATCATCAACAGTAGCAACATACAGATCTTCTTCAACAGCATGAACATGATGGCCATGTTTTGGCATGGGAGCGGAGATTACATTCGGCTTCTCGGGGGCGTCGAACTCAACCTCTTTAGCATCTATTAAGTCTTGAATTTTATTCTTTAGCGTCCAACAATTGTTGGTGTCATGTCCGGCGCTGTCAGAATGATAGGCACATTTAGCATTGGCATGATAGTATGGAGATGTGGTGTTAGGGTTTTTCGGTGCCTCCTTTAAACCAGCCAGATTCAACTTCAACAAATGGGGAAGAACTTGTGCAGGCGTCATGTTGATGCGGGTGAACTACCGTTGTGGCCGCTCTACCCGTTGCTGATTAGGTCTAGACTGATTGTTACGAGGCTGATCATTTGACGAATTTTGAATCATCACGGCCCCTACAGTCGGCCGACGCTTAGTTCTTCCCAATCCTTTTTGAGAATATACAACAGCTGCTTCCTTCTTGGCCGGGAATGGTTTTTTAACAGTTGTGGATGCAGAGGCATCCCTTTGAATCTTCCCACTCTTAATACCAGCTTCCACCCGTTCGCCAGTCAGAATCAATTCGGTAAACCCTACAGAAGAGCTCCCGATCAAATGGTTGAAGAAAGGGCCAGATAGGGTCCCTAAGAACATATCAACTAGTTCCCTATCTGAAAGAGGTGGCTGTACTCTTCCGGCCAAGTCGCGCCATTTCTGGGCGTATTCTTTGAATCCCTCATTTGAGGCCATCCCCATACTCTGTAGTTGAGTACGGGTCGGCGCCAAGTCAGCGTTATATTGATACTGGCGGTAGAAGGCAGCTGCCAAGTCTTCCCAGTTATGCACTTCTGACCTCTCAAGCTGGTAGAACCAATCTAGCTGTGTACCAGACAGGCTGTCCTGGAAGAAGTGTACCCAAAGATTTCTATCGGATGAATGAGGTTGAATTCTTCTGACATATGACCTCAGGTGCATCTTCGGACAAGACAGACCATCGTATTTTGCAAAAGTTGGCACCTTAAACTTTGGAGGGATCACAATCCCGGCAATCAATCCCAATTCTTCAAAATCTAGCTCGGGAACCCTTTGCAGCTCCATGGCTGCCAGTCTATCCTCCAGGTTTTTGTATTTGTCGTCCGCTGGCGGGTATTGCTGCTCTGAATAATCTTCATCTTCCTCAACCTCTTCCTCTTCAGCCTCGGACTCAAAAGGTAATGCAGCTCCTTTTCCTTTACCGGTCCCCTCATCAGATGTGGAGGGGAATTCAAGAACTCTCCTAGCTTCATTCTTAAATCTTCTTCCTAGTGTAGCTACCCCAACTCTTTTCTTCTTCTTTTTCCCTCTTTCTTGCTCTTTATTCCCTAACAGTGCTTTAAGATCCTCCCGACCCTTTGCCAAGGTCATGAGAAGTTGTTGAAACTGCGAGTTTTGTGCCTGTAGATCTTTGACCGTCTGCTCAATATCCATCTTACTGAAATAAATAGCAGAAAGATAAGGAAACCTGGTGTGAAGACCTGTTTATGCATATGATGAATGATATGTTTATTCATGCAATGCATTCAAGGATTTAGAAATCCAAAGTTGTTGCAAACAAAAAGAACACACGTCATATTAATAAGAAGAAATTTTGTCAGTACATAAATGCCCCATGGGCCAAATATTACAAAAAATTATTAAGGTAAAAAGACGTTGCGCATCCTCTTTGGTGCGATGTAAGTGTTCAGGGTCTCCTCCTCGTGAAGTCGGCGGGTAAGCTCCAAAACCTTCTTCTCACTGGCGTAGAAGCTGGCTTCGAAAGTATCCCTTTCTTCCTTGAGTTGGATCCAACTCTTCTGCATCTCCTCCCATGATGTTGGCATGTCAGGACGTAGGATGGTGTATGGAACCTCTCCTTCCTTAACAGGCTCTTTGATCAAAGGGAGAATGTGAGGGTAAGGCATCATAAGACTCTGGGCTCGGGTTCGTACCCACTTGAGGTAAGGTTCAAGAGGGATGGAGTTCTTGTGCCCCAGTGTCTTGCTATCTACCTTGTTAGGCATCCTCCAAGCTCTGATGAATCTTTGGAGAAGTCCTTGTGCATCGTTGTCGAAGTCAAAGACCAGGTCAGGAATCAGCATGTCATGAGGGCCATCCTCCGTGCATATCCAAATTGTCTCAAAGCTAGACAAGGGTTGTAGGTAATGCCTCCCCTAATGCCAAGTAATGGAACATTAGGGAACTCACCACAACGATCGAAGATGATGACATTTTCTCTGGACCGAGAACACCAATGTACATCAGAATGTGTGAGGGTCATCAATCGTTGTGACCACCTTAAGCCTTGCTCGTTCTTCAAAACTGATTGTGGAAGGTGAGAAATAAACCACCTTGCAAGGAGAGGAGTACAGCACATGAGAACACCTCTCTTCCTCATTGTTCGTGTGTAAAATGAGTGGAGGATGTCCCCAAGCAATGTTGGTATGGGATTCTTGGACATGAAAATCTTGACAGCATTCACGTCTATAAGTTGGTCAGGATTTGGGAACAAGACCAACCCATAAATGAGGAGTGCCACAATTTCTTCAAAGGCTTGTAGATCCAATAAATTCCAACATTCTTGGGCCTTCTCAAACAAGAATTTTGCCAAGAAGCCCTTGACACCACTTCTAGTTTCCCAATGCCCCTTGATGTCAGATGGTTGCAAGTGTAGTGCTTGAGCAACATCTTCAGGCTTTGGTTCTTTTTCTGTACCGTTGTAGGGTAGTTGATTAAGAATAGGAATTCTCACGAGTTGAGAAAATTCCTCCAAAGTAGGCACCAATTGGTAGTCGGGGAATGTGAAACAGTGGTGAAGGGGGTCAAAGAATTGGAACAACACTTTCACCATGTCTTCTTCAATGCTGGTGTTGACTAGGTTGAGAAGTCTACCATGTCTTTCACTGAAGAGAGAGCTTTCTGGAATTCTGGATGTAAGCTCCTTGAGTTGAGGAGGGATTCTCACAAGGTTGACTTGGATGGTTTTCCTGCGAAGAATTTCCATGACCTACAAAACAAGAACAAAGATGAAGATCCAAACCCTTGAAATGGTTAGTGGATGCATATGATGCTTTATGATGTTTATGATGTATGCACGAACACATGTACAAGCAATTCACACAAAACCCTAGTTTCAGGCTTGCATGAGATTTCATAGGTATGTACCCTCTTGAGTGTAGTTGGCTTTTAAAAAAACCTGTCCTATAAATAGTAACCGGGTTCTAAGGAGCTCAATATCATTGGATTGTTTTCCATGTTCATTGTTTTGGTTTAGCCACTTAACTAGCGACCAAAATATTCCAAGAAAACAACCCTCAATGAGTGTAGTATCGAGTATCTACCAACTTCGGACTGCACCAAAGCCGGTCATCTCACTACCCCTAATAAAAGGCCAAGATGGTCAAGTAAGGTTCTAGGTCATTAGTGCTTAGTGACATCACTCAGTGGCCCCGTACTCTCCTTGATTGAACTCAAGGGTTACCGGTACTCACAAATATGTCGCACTAATATAGCTATTGCTTCAACCGTGTCGGTATACCCCGCACAGCTTCCACAACGTATTGCTATCTATGGATGTTTCCCAAATCCGGGTGTAGGATTTCAAGCCCAAACAAGAGAACCATAAAGGTAAAGCAATCAAAGCAAACAATTAATCATGCAAAAAGGGTGATCTAAAACCCTAAGGTAACCCCACTTTTAGAAATTACTCCCCAGCAGAGTCGCCAGTTCTGTGATACGGTGGGAGAACTGACTTGAGGTTTTGCGTTTGTATTCGCACTTGTTCGGTTTAGCAAGAGTCACCACTGACTTTTTATTTTATCCTAAGGAAAGGTTAAAAAGCACAGGAAAAACCTTTGATATGTTTTCGTGGGTTCGGGGGGTAGATTATGAAAAGGGAAGGTGCTAGCACCCTTTTCATCCATGGTTATCCATGGGCTCTTAGTTACTTGTTTTTAGATCACTTGCCTTTGCTTTTCAATTGTTCGAAATGGTGCTTTGTGTGTGTGGTTTTGAAAATGTTTTGAAAAAGATGCCTTGTCTAGGCAACCGTTGTAACAATTCTTTACTCGAATGTTTTACAAAGGTGTTTGTCTTTTTGAAAAGATGTTTCAATGTTTTTGAAAGTTGTTTTAGAAGTTGTGTTTGTGAAGTGTGTTTTGAAAGTAGGCAAGTGTGTTTTGCAAGTGTGATCAAGTAACTAAGAGCTATCTACCCTAATTTTACTCAAAGATCTTTCTCATGTTTTAACCCTTTTAACAGTGTTGTTTCACCATTGTATTTGGTGAACAACCTTGTGTTAGGATGTTAACGGGACGGGCACGGGTCATCGTATACAATCATTGAAGGCAACTTGTGAGACGCTCTAGCAATTTTTGTAAGGGACGAGATCGTTTTATCGAAGGCAACATCGAGGGTCATCGAGGGACTAACGATCTTTGTTTATCGAAGGGACGTTTGCTAGAGTGTCTCGTACTCGAGGGACATGATTGCATTTTTTTGAGGCAACAAGCGAGGTTACCCTAGAGGTGCAAGTGTGAATTGTGTATTGATTTTCATGCTTTTGTCTTGTATTAGGTTATCTAGCGGTTGATTTTGAATCTTCGCATACAAACCCTAATTATTATACAGTATATAGAAAGCGATAAATTGCGGAAATTTAAAGCCTAAGCTATTACAAATAAGTATCCGGGGATAGGGGTACAAATATTTACAAATGGGGATGAGTCTTATCAGGATAGTAGTGTCCAAATGTCATTTACAACCAAATTGAATCATCGCATTCTCAATGTAAAATATAGCAAAGTATAAGGATAAAAGATAAACAAAAATATTGTGTCATGCATATAATTATTTACAAATGATTAAGATGTCAACCTAATGTATTGTTTAAGTATTATTATTCTTTTTGTGTTTTTTTTAATGTTAATTATATATGAACAAAAGGTTTAACTAAAAGGAAATATTTAACCTTAAAAATTCTATTTTTATGTATTTTTTACTAATGTTTTATATACAAGGTTTAAATTAAACAAAAAAAAGGTTTTAATAAAGAAAAAAGATTGTTTAAACTTAATAAACCTAAGATTTACATATTTTTGTAAAAGGTAATAAACATTAAGAAACGTTTTGTACAAAAATAATATATTATTTTTCTTATCAAAATAAATTGTATAAAAGAAAGGGAAACAATATGATAAAATAAAAAAAGATTGATTTGTGAATATAAACAAAAGAGTTAAATGGGCTTAGGGGTATGTTTGGCCCAAACAAAAAAACAACAGAATCAAAGAAAAGGGGTGTACACGCTGAAAGAGGGGTAAGGCGCTAGAATTGAAATGGGCTTAGTGTTTGTTTTCAAGGGACATGCCCATACGTTTGTGACAATTTTGTTTAGGGTTTGAAAAGTTTGTTTCATAAAAAGGGTTTGTGTCCTTGGAACGAACGGCGCCGCTTCTCTTCTTCGTCTTCGTCTTTCTCTTCCTCGCTCAAACCATGGCTTCTTACTTCCCCTTCCACGCCTGGATACTGGACGCCACCTCCATTTCCCCTATCTCCATGATTGTACCAAGTGGTGACAAGAAAAGGTATGGTTTCTGTCTTCAAATACGTTTTAGGTTTTGAATATCCGCGCATGTTTTTAGCTTTTTCATATCCTGATCTTTTGTATTATTATTTGTGTTCGTGTGAGGTGTTAAAAAAGAAAAGGGAGGAGTTACTACCTTTGTTGGCTTTTGGATAAGAGGCGGAGAAGTGGACATGAGGCGTCTCCGGTGGCCAAGGCGAGGGAGTATGTAATGCTGGCTTTGTTTTGGTAACCTCATATCTTTCTTTTGACTGGTTTTGTGATGAACGTTGTAGTCTGAAAACCCTAGAGTTGAGTTCCTCTCTTCTTTTCTTCTTCTGATTGTTTGCCTCTGAGTTTGATGATGTTGTTGTTATTCTGATGACTGTATGCTTCTGAGTTGCTGATATGTTGGCCCTATGACGAATTTGATTCTGAGGGTTTTTAGGTTTGCTTGATCTTGAAGGCAGGTTGAATGTTTGTATGGTTTTTTGGCCCTGTGATGAACATGGTTCTGAGGGCTTTTGTTTTTGTTGTTTGGATGTTTGGTTTGGATTTGTGGTGAAGGCTATGCAGGCTACTGAGTTGTCCTGAGGTTTATGCAGGTTTGAGCTTTTTGCTTGCTTGTGTTTTTTTCAGGCTTGGAGATTTGGCTTCGTGTTTTAATAAGTTTAAGGTCGGTTTTGTTATGTAGGTTGTTTGAAGCTTGTTGGAGGCAGGCTGAAACAGTTTGTAAACTTGGAGGTTATGGTTATGTGTTTACAGTTTGTGGCCTTTTTCTTTATATGTGTTCTCTGCCTCCTTTTTCTCAGCTGAGATCTTTGTTATATTTATTTGTCTTAAGCCTGCAAACTGTAAGCTTCTACTTCTCCCTCTTTCTCTCTCCACAGCAAAGTATATTTAATTACTTAGACTGTCCTTTTCTGAAAAGGTTTTTTGGCTGGGAAATGATGAAACATCTTTTACAAGTTGGCTTGCATTTTGTCTTTCCTCTGCATATCTTCTTACCTCCAGATTTTCTGCATTGCTTTTGTGTACTTGTTGACAGCTTTATGACAGTTCTTTTGGGCAGTTCTGAACTTGTGACTTAGTTTGCCTCTTTGATAATTTGGTTTGCCTAGTTTGATAATGCAATTCAGTTTGGATTTATGCAGCTTGTTTGGCATTTCAGTTTGCACTTTGCAATTTAAATTTATGCAGCTTTGTGCATTTTGCAAAATAATTCATATGCTTGCAAACATTTTACTTCCCTCTTTGTGAACCAAGAAGAGACATCTTCTTGTGATTTGCAGAGAGGACGAACAAACTGATTCCGGCCAAAACCTTTAATGATGAGTTTTTTTATTTATCTGTCTGAGAATGTCCTTTTAATTTTAACTGTATTGACTTCTTCCTTTTTGTCTTTGCAGGTAAATATCAATTGAGTAAAGGATGCAACAGTAAAAGATGAAGACTTCAAGAAATTTGGGATATAGATTTAATTTATTTTTAATCATTGTAATAACATTATTGTAAACACTATAAATAAATTTACAGTATTCAAATAATATTTGTAACAAACAATTGAAAATGAATAAAAATCCTTTTTGTCAGATATTTCTTTTAATTCTTATGCAATTGCTTATTTAATTATTTAAATTTCTTAAGTCATAATAATTGGAAGTTATCCCAATAATCTTAACTTTAGAAATTATAAATAATCAATACACACTGTAGTCTTGCAATTTCGCATTAACCAACAATACGCCCGGCATTCCAAATAACCATATGTATTGCACAGTCAAACAAAACAAATGTCCATACGTCTTTCATTTCACTGATTAAACCAACACTTCAAACTCTCAATCAGAAGCCTCAACCCATATCCCAGATGTTTAGACTTTGAGAAACAAACAGAAATCTTGAATAAACGTCAAAACCATGTGGCAGTCAATTAAGACACTGTGGATTCAAATTCTTCTGAAAATGCGCGTGCGAACCCTAATTCTTGATTTAATGTTAAAGAAGCGTCTGCTTGATCAAACCCTGAGCCAAACTCAAACAAATCAAAAGAAACCCTAATTTTGTCTGACTGATGAGAAAAGTCTGTTTGACCGATTTTTAAACCAATCTGAAAAATCAGGAAAAGCCTGAAGCTGTGATTTCTTATGAAAAAGAGAGAGGGCAAATTTTGGGGTACAACAATAACCATGGATGAAAAGGGTGCTAGCACCTTCCCTTTTCATAATCTACCCCCCGAACCCACGAAAACATCTCAAAGGTCTTTCCTGTGCTTTTTGACCTTTCCTTAGAATAAAATAAAAAGTCGGTGGCGACTCTTGCTAATCCGAACAAGTGCGAAAACAAATGCAAAACCTCAAGTCAGTTCTCCCACCGTATCACAAAACTGGCGACTCTGCTGGGGAGATTTCTAAAAGTGGGGTTACCTTAGGGTTTTAGATCACCTATACATGCTTGCTTTTATTGCTTTGATTGCTTTACTTTTTGGGTTCCTTGTTTGGGTTTGTTTAATCCTACACCTGGATTTGGGGGCACCTTTTTAGGTAAATAGCAATAAACTGTGAGGGAACTGTGCGGGGTATACCGACATGGTTGAAGCAGTAGCTATGTTAGTGTGACATATTTGTGGGTACCGGTAGCCCTTGAGTAGTCAAGGAGAATACGGGGCCGCTGAGCAATGTCATGAAGCACTAACGAACTCTAGAACCTTACTTGACCATCTTGGCCTTTTTAGGGGTAGTGAGATGACCGACTTTGGTGCAGTCCGAAGTTGGTAGATACTCGATATTACACTCATTGAGGATTGTTTTCTTGGAATATTTTGGTCGCCAGTTAAGTGGCTAAACCAAAACAATGAACATAGAAAATAATCCAGTGATATTGAGCTCCTTAGAACCCGATTTCTATTTTAGGACAGGATGAGCCAACTAACTTCAAGAGGGTACTTACCTACGAACCCCATGCAAGCCTAAACCTAAGGACTTGTTTGCTTTGTGTGAATATGATTACTTGTATATACACTTGCTTGCTTTTGCATACATAACATCATAACATCATACGATAGCATTTACAATAACCATTTCAAGGATCTCGAGGGTCTTTTGATGCAGGGTCACGTTGAACCAGACGTCTACCAAAGGGTAAGAGGTTTCATTTTCCTCTAAACAAACGCCGTCAAAGATCAAGTGCAACAACTTGAATCAGGGGCTATGACCCACTTGACATGGTGAGCTTGATTCTCGTGGAAAGACATCCACCGTTACAAAGTTCTCCAATCAAAGATGTTGATCAAAATTCAACCTCTAACATTTTCTTGTGTTTACCCCAAGAAATCCTTGAAAACATTGCATACATATATCATACATATCATTGCATAACAGGTTTCTCCCATACAGGTCTCCTTATCTTCCTACTGTTTATTTCAGTAAGATGGATATGGAACAAACGGTGAAAGATCTCCAAGCTCAAAACACTCAATTCCAACAAATGCTTCTGGCTATGGGTAAAGGGCAAGAGGATCTGAAAGCTCTCCTTCTCAAAGACAAGAAGAAGAAGTCCAAGAAGGCAGCATGCATCCTGAACTTGAAAAGAAGACCTAAAACCCTAGATTTTTCAACTCCATCCAACATAGGGGATAGTCTTGAAGAAGACCACAATTTGGAGATTGATGAAGCTGACTACTCCGAGGAACAATATCCTCCCGCTGATGATAAGTACAAACAGTTGGAGGATCTCCTCAGTGCTATGGAGATTCAACAAATACCTGGCTTGGATTTAGGAGACATGGGTTTAGTTTCTGGATTGGTCATCCCTCCAAAGTTAAAGGTCCCTACCTTTGCCCTGTACGATGGAGTCTCTTTCCCTAAGATGCACTTAAAATCTTATGTCCGCAAGATTCAACCATACACAACTGATCCAAAACTTTGGATCCATTTCTTCCAAGAAAGCCTAGTAGGGACTCAACTCGAGTGGTTCTATCAATTGGAGAGTTCTCGCATCCACACCTGGGAGGACTTAGCTGTTGCTTTTTATAAGCAGTATCAGTATAATGCTGATCTTGCACCAACTCGTGTGCAATTACAGAACATGACCATGGGTTCCAACGAGAGCTTCAAAGGATACGCCCAAAAGTGGAGAGATCTGGCTGGTAGGGTGCAACCCCCTATAACTGACAGGGAGTTGATTGACATCTTCATGGAAACTTTGACAGGGCCTTTCTTCAATCACTTAATTGGAAGCTCCTCAGCCGGGTTCACCGAGCTAATACTGACCGGCGAAAGGGTCGAAGCTGGCATCAAAAGTGGGAAGATTCAAGAAGCTACACCTTCTGATGCTCAGAAAAAGACCAACAATGGGAAGAAAGAGTCCAATGCTGTGAATGGTCAAAAGAGCCGTCATGACAAACACGTAGGAGCAACCTTGATCTCTAATCCTACGTCTGCTCAACAAAGGCAGGGGCATCAGCGTAAGGGGGTCGCGCCTAAAAGACAATATACTAGGATCAACATGTCACTAGCTCAAGCGCTACAACACATGTTGAAGAAAGAGCTGATTACATTAAAGGCTCCTCATCCGAACCCTAAGACTTCTTCTCCTAACTACAACCCGGATGCAAGATGTGCTTATCATTTTGGTAGCCCAGGGCATGACACAAACAAATGTTGGGCTTTGAAGAACAAGGTCCAAGACATGATTGATGCCAAGGAGATCGAGTTTGACCCTCCGGAGACTCTAGCATGATCACTGCTCCTTTGACGAATCATTGAGAGCATCTTTGTTTCATTTGAATTTTCAAGTTGTAATCTCTTTGTTATTCAAACAATTAATTATTAATGTCAAACTTTGTTTCATTAATGCATTGCATATGTTTGTCTTGATTTGATCCACTCATTTTCATTACATTTAAACTGTGCTTTTTACTCTCTTTATGACATTTAACTCTTGCTAAAAAGCTACAAGCCTTTAGAGGGAGGATGATGAAATAATACCGTAATCTCATACAGTATGCTTTTGAACAGATCTTGCTGATGATGTACAGGCGTTTCTTTCAAATGTTAAACACTGGAGTTATAAGGAAGATAATCCCTAGTCAACCCCTTCGAGCCAAAGAAGTAGGAGTTTTTTGTTTTAAACACAAATTAAAACCTTTGATTTAAACTTGGGGCAGGGTAGTCACTCAGTTAATTCAAAAAAGATGCGCATTGAAGTCGCAAACTCTTAGTTAGTAGTACAACGAACGACATCAAAAAAACATTCCTTTGGAACCAAAAGACAGTGATGGTTCCTTATCTCATAGGCAGTCATTATCTCTCAAAAAAAAAAAAGCCCACCGAGCCAAAATCTATAAAGGAGGCTTAAGAAAGCTGGGGCATCCCGCTGACTGTAATCTCGAAAACAGGAACAGTCAGGCAAAAGTTAGGGATAACAAATCAAAAGAAAGAGGTCATTACCAATCCTCAACAACATGAAAAAAAAATGTTGCAAAAATGATGACTGCCTTCCATAAAATTCAACTGGTGTGAACCATCACCAAAAATGTCGTTCCGAATAGAGTTCGATGCACAATTAACTGAGTTTAGGATTGAAGAACATCACGAAGAGCGGGTGGGTACAAATATACTTTGAGCCTTTATCCCTTGTTTCTTAAACCGTGAACCAAGCCACGTTACAACCCTTCAAAAGTCCTAATTGAAGCATGGGTTAGTTCGAAAGCATACTGTTACAAAAGGTATCCTGACTCCTGTAAGGCTTTGCCCTAAATCTTGTGTTGAATTTGTCTTATAAAAAGTTTACTTGCTAAAAATGCATTTTTTCAAAACTTCAAGACAAGCATAAACTTTGCATTACTTGAATATCGCTGTTTGCATTTGGCTATTTGTTTGACAGCGGAGAAATTCACACAACGAATATCCGATGAACGAAAGCTCTCTCAGTGAACAAAATCAATTCAAAAAGGATGACACTTCCCTTGACAAATCTCCTATAATCAAAGGACTTGACATGTCACTATCCAGCACACCTGGGACAATCCAGTCAAGATTTCAACAAATCTTTCAAAAAAAAAACTGGGGCAGCCCAGTCAAAATATCAAGAAATCACTCAATTGCAGGATAACAAGGGGCAAGTCTCCATCTCCGACACTTGGGGAATTGAACGTCAATCCCGACAAAGGGTTACATACAGTCAAACATTTCCAGGCAGTGCCACAAGAACTTGCTACTAGGGGCAATGCCAAGACTCCCCAAAGTCCTTCTCATAGGATGACTCCTCAGCAAGGGTTTAATCTCTGAAAACCTTTCCCCAACTGAATCAACCTCAAGAATCCTCGAGGACTTCCCCCAACGAAGATGCCACCTATAGCGGACTGACGACAAGGCTTATTTCCCCAACAACACCAGGATTCCCCAGCTTGAGTTTGCCTCTCCGACTACTACAAATCAAAGGACCACAACTCCTTTTCTCCAATAGACTACTCTACAATCCCCAGCAAGTTACTGCGAAACCTAGACCCGATCAGATATCAGTTCAACTTCGACTCCCTAGTAGAGCAACAGACGACTAAGACTCCTGAACTCTTTTTCCCAAGCAGAATAAACATTCTCCCCACAGAGTTTTCAATATCCCCCAGTGGAGTTATCCTCAAACAACAAAGTAGGAATCACCCGGTGGAAACATTCTAGGCAAAGTTTGAAGACACACATACTCTTCAACAGCAGTCCAGGGTTTAACGACTCCCCAGCTTTTGTCAAGGATTTATTTTCCCAGACAAAAATACATTCATTAACATTTCACATTTCATACATCCTACTTACATAAATGATAAGTGCATACAACACAATCTCATTTACTTTTGAGAACATCATGACATTATGCATTTGATACATCATGACATTGCATACATCTAACTTTTTACCTTTTCAGGAAAAGGTCAATCAACAGATAGCTACCATCAACCTTTTCAAGTTCTAGATTAATACTTGTAGCAAGCCAGGAAAATATTTGTGGACGACTGATTGTAGACTGATACCTGAAACAAGCCAGGAAAAGTATCTACATGAAGAGATTGAAGATTGATACCTGTAACAAGCCAGGAAGACCTTTCTTTCTCAGGTCAGAGATCAATACCTGAAACCATCCAGGACAGTATCTCCTTGACCAACCTTTTCAAGTCCCAGTTTAATACCTGTAACAAGCCAGGAAAATATCTGTGGACGACTGATTGTAGATTAATACCTGTAACAAGCCAGGAAAGTTATCTACATGAAGAGATTGAAGATTAATACCTGTAACAAGCCAGGAAGACCTTTCTTTCTCAGGTCAGAGATCAATACCTGAAACCAGCCAGGACAGTATCTCCTTGACCAACCTTTTCAGATCCCAGTTTAATACTTGTAGCAAGCCAGGAAAATATTTGTGGACGACTGATTGTAGATTAATACCTGTAACAAGCCAGGAAAGTTATCTACATGAAGAGATTGAAGATTAATACCTGTAACAAGCCAGGAAGACCTTTCTTTCTCAGGTCAGAGATCAATACCTGAAACCAGCCAGGACAATATCTCCTTGACCAACCTTTTCAGATCATAGTTTAATACCTGTAGCAAGCCAGGAAAATATTTGTGGATGACTGATTGTAGATTAATACCTGTAACAAGCCAGGAAAATTATCTACATGAAGAGATTGAAGATTAATACCTGTAACAAGCCAGGAAGACTTTCTTTCTCAGGTCTGAGATTAATACCTGAAACCAGCCAGGACAGTATCTCCTTGACCAACCTTTTCAAGTCCTAGTTTAATACCTGTAACAAGCCAGGAAAATATCTGTGGACGACTGATTGTAGATTAATACCTGTAACAAGCCAGGAAAGTTATCTACATGAAGAGATTGAAGATTAATACCTGTAACAAGCCAGGAAGACCTTTCTTTCTCAGGTCAGAGATCAATACCTGAAACCAGCCATGACAGTATCTCCTTGACCAACCTTTTCAGATCCCAATTTAATACCTGTAGCAAGCCAGGAAAATATCTGTGGATGACTGATTGTAGATTAATACCTGTAACAAGCCAGGAAAGTTATCTACGTGAAGAGAATGAAGATTAAAACCTGTAACAAGCCAGGAAGACCTTTCTTTCTCAGGTCAGAGACCAATACCTGAAACCAGCCAGGACAGTATCTCCTTGACCAACCTTTTCAGATCCCAGTTTAATACCTGTAGCAAGCCAGGAAAATATCTGTGGACGACTGATTGTAGATTAATACCTGTAACAAGCCAGGAAAGTTATCTACATGAAGAGATTGAAGATTAATACCTGTAACAAGCCAGGAAGACCTTTCTTTCTCAGGTCAGAGATCAATACCTGAAACCAGCCAGGACAGTATCTCCTTGACCAACCTTTTCAGATCCCAGTTTAATACCTGTAGCAAGCCAGGAAAATATTTGTGGACGACTGATTGTAGATTAATACCTGTAACAAGCCAGGAAAATTATCTACATGAAGAGATTAAAGATTAATACCTGTAACAAGCCAGGAAGACTTTCTTTCTCAGGTCTGAGATTAATACCTGAAACCAGCCAGGACAGTATCTCCTTGACCAACCTTTTCAAGTCCCAGTTTAATACCTATAACAAGCCAGGAAAGTTATCTACATGAAGAGATTGAAGATTAATACCTGTAACAAGCCAGGAAGACCTTTCTTTCTCAGGTCAGAGATCAATACCTGTAACCAGCCAGGACCGTATCTCCTTGACCAACCTTTTCAGATCCCAGTTTAATACCTGTAGCAAGCCAGGAAAATATCTGTGGACGACTGATTGTAGAGTAATACATGTAACAAGCCAGGAAAGTTATCTACATGAAGAGATTGAAGATTAATACCTGTAACAAGCCAGGAAGACCTTTCTTTCTTAGGTCAGAGATCAATACCTGAAACCAGCCAGGATAGTATCTCCTTGACCAACCTTTTCAAATCCCAGTTTAATACCTGTAGCAAGCCAGGAAAATATATGTGGACGATTGATTATAGACTGATACCTGTAACAAGCCAGGAAAAGTATCTACATGAAGAGATTGAGGATGAACACTTGTAACAAGCCAGGAAGATTTTCTTTCTCAGGTCAGAGATCAATACCTGAAACCAGCCAGGACAGTATCTCCTTGACCAACCTTTTCAGATCCCAGTTAAATGCCTGTAGCAAGCCAGGAAAATATCTGTGGACGACTGATTGTAGATTAATACCTGTAACAAGCCAGGAAAGTTATCTACATGAAGAGATTGAAGATTAATACCTGAAACAAGCTAGGAAGACCTTTCTTTCTCAGGTCAGAGATTAATACCCGAAACCATCCAGGACAACTATCTCATCGACCAACCTTTTCGAGTTCCAGATCAATACCTGTAGCAAGCCAGGAAAACCATCTATGGACGGGGGATTGAAGATCAATACCTATAACAAGCCAGGAAACTATATTTCTTTCTCAGGTCAGAGATTAATACCTGAAACCAGCCAGGACAACTATCTCATCGACCAACCTTTTCGAGTTCCAGATCAATACCTGTAGCAAGCCAGGAAAACCATCTGTGGACGAGGGATTGAAGATCAATACCTGTAACAAGCCAGGAAAACTATCTTTCTTTCTCAGGTCAGAGATTAAATACCTGAAACCAGCCAGGACAACTATCTACTCGACCAGCTCAAACAATTCAACAATCATTTCTGAATGGCATCTTTAAGCCCATCTCCATCAACTATCCATCATATCTCCAAATGGCTTTTGTAAGCCCATTCCCGACATCACAATACCTGTAGCAAGCCAGGAAAAATATCTACATGAAGAGATTGAAGATTAACACCTGTAACAAGCCAGGAAACTATCTTTCTCAGGTCATAGATTAATACCTGAAACCAGCCAGGACAAATATCTACTCGACCAACTCATGCTTATTCAACTTCAAGACCTCTGAAAACAGTTTACGGGTTCTCCAAATACGGATGTCAATCTATTGCTTTTTCAGACCCCCAGTTCAGAGATATTCCAAAACATGGACACCTTTCTGATACTCATTTCTTTCACCTACAACATACATTCCAGATGGCATCTTTAAGCCCATCCCCCGACAAGATCCTGTCACCTCTCCAAATGGAATCTTTAAGCCCATTCCCTCTACCATCACATCACCGAATGCAAATTTATGGGCACTCTAGTGTTCAATCATCTTTCACCTTCAAGTCGCAAATGGCAGATTAGCCAATCTAACTCTTCAGGTGTAAGAAGATTGAACATGGGCAACTGTTGTACCCCAAAATTTGCCTTCCTCTTTTTCACAAGAGATCACAGCTTCGGGCTTTTCCTGATTTTTCAGATTGGCTCAAGAATCGGTCAAACAGGCTTTTCTTATCAGTAAATCCCAAATTAGGGTTTGCACACGCATTCTCAGAAGGAATTGATTCCACAGTTCTTTTCAATTGACTGTCACATGTTTTGACGCTTGTTCAAGATTTCTGTTTGTTTCTCAAAGTCTAAACATCTGGGATAGAAGCTGAGGCATTTGAATTGAAGGTTTGAAGCTTTAGTTTGATCAGTAAGGTAAAAGGCGTATGGACGTTTGTTTGTTTAACTGTGCAATGCATTTGGTTATTTGGAACGCCGGGCGTGTTGTTGGTTAATGCGAGGTTGTGAGACTACAACGTTTGTCAATTATTTATTTTATCTAAGTTAAAATAATTGGGATGCATTTCCAGTTATTTTAATTCAAGAGATTTAAATAAATAAATAAACAATGCAAAAGAAAGGTTGAAATATCTGACAAAAGATTTTATTTATTTTAAATTGTTGTTACAAGTGTTATTTGAATACAGTAAATTTATTTACAGTATTTATAATAATGTTTATTACAATGATTAAAAATAAAATAAAACTATCTTCTAAGCCTCTTGAATTCTTCATACTTCCCTTGCCCCAACTGGTGTTTACCTGCAAAGACAGAAAAATAGAAGTCAATAACAGTTAAATTGGAAAAGCATTTTCAGACAGTTAATCAAAAAACTCATCATTAAAGGTTGCTGGCCGAAATCAGTTTGTTCTGGTTTTCATCGTATTTTGCTCGTCCTCTCTGCAAATCGCAAGAAGATTTCTCTTCTTGGTTCACAAAGAGGAAAAGTGAAATTAAATGTTTGCAAGCATATGAATCAATTAAACAAAATGCACAAAGCTGCATAAATTCAAACTGCAATGCCAAACCAAATTGCATTGTCAAACTGAACAAACAAGTTGCACAATGTAAACTGGGCAAACCAAACTGTCAAAGAGGCAAACCAAACTGTCAAAGAGGCAAACCAAACTGTCAAAAAGATATCAAAACAAAAAGGTTGTCAACAGGCTATCAACACTACCAATGCAGAAAATCTGGAAGAAAGGACAAGATGCAGAGCAAAACCAAAATGCAAGCAATATTTCAAAACACTTTCATCATTTTCCAGCCAACACTTTTTCAGAATAAAAAGTACCTTTAAGCAATATAATATGCTTTCTGGAGAGAGAGAAAGAAAAAAAGAAAAGCAGGTTTGCAGTTTGGCAGGCAAAAAGATATAGATAAATATAACAAGAACAGAACAGTTCAAAGGGGGGGAGAACACATAAAGAAAAAATATACCACAAAACTGTAAACACCCTTCAATAAGCCTAAAAACCAGTTACCAAAACCTTCAAACTTACAAACTGCACAAGCTTACCACAAAGAAGCAAGTCTTTAAGCCAAAAACCTGTCAAACTGCACAGCATAACAAGCCTGCCTCAAACCAGCATAACAAGCCTGTTTCAAACCTGAGCTTGCTTAAAACTGCTCAAGCCTGCTCAAGCCTGCTCCAAACTATCTCAAGCCTGCATCGAGCCTAAAAACCTGTTACAAAAGCAAACCTTTCAAGCCTGAAAACCTGTTACAAAAGCAAGCCTTTCAAGCCTGCCTCAAGCCTAAAAACCTGTCAAACTGTAGAACATTCAAGCCTGCATCAAAAAACCTTACCAAGCAAGCAAACTTTCAAGCCAAGCCTTCCTAAAATCAAAAGCAAACCTGCCTTTAATCCCAAAACCAAACAACAAAAGCCTCAGAACCAAGTTCATCATAGGCAAAAACACCAACTCAGAATCATCAAAAATCCAAAAACAGGAAAACTCAAAGAACAACAATAACCACATTCTCAGAAATAATCATCATTGGAAGTCAACAGCATCCAAAAAAGAAAAAGTCAGAAGCAAAAGCAACATCAAAATCATCAACATCAGAACAATAAAGATTCATCAACATCATCAAGCAATCAAACAACAACTATTACAAGTGCCTCAGAATCATAGCATCTTCATCAAAAGCAAATCATCAGAATCAAAGTCCAAGAGAGGAAGAGAGTCAGAAATGTGTACTCTAGGGTTTTCAGAAATCTCATCATAAAACCAAACAAAGCAAAAGATACAAGTACCAGAAAGCCAGCAAGGACAAAGTCATCGCGTTCCCTCCGCCTTGGCCACCTGAGAAGCGCTGCCGTCCACTCCTCCGTCTCCTCTCCAACAACAAGACCCCAAGGTATTAATTCCTCCTTCCTTTTTTCTACATCTCATAATCCAAATACAAATAACACAAAGATTAATAACATGCAAGAGATAAGAATCCGAAAACCCTAAAAACATGAAGAAGAAAAAATCGTTACTCTTTTCGTCACCGCCTGGTACAACCGTGGAGAGAGGAAAGATTAGAGGTAGCTCCTGGTAGCCTGAGGTGTGGAGGGAGCATCGTTGGCTGGGTATTTGAGAAAGATGAAGACGATGAAGAAGATGGAAAGAAGCGCCGCTCACAAACATGAACAAATCCAATTCTGAATCAAACAAGTGAACCCTAACAAAAACCCTTGTCAAAACAATTGGGACTGGACGCCCCACTCATCACCAAAGCCCAAACATCCTGGCGTATACCCCCTTTTCTTTTAATCTGTTTGTTTTTGTTGTTTGGGCCAAGTGTGTAACCTAAGGCCCATATAACTCTTTTTTTTATATATTTTTTAAACCAACACTTCTTAATTTTCATAACCTAATTCTTTTTTGATTAAATAATATATTAATCTTTCATGTAAAAATTTTATTAATACTTTTTATCATACACTTAAAAGTACATAAAAATAGGATTTTTCTAAGTTAAATAATTTTCTCTTTAAAACCCTTTTTGTTTATATACACTAACAAAAATACAAAAATAATAAAAATACTTAATAATACATTAGGTTAACCTTTTGATCACTTGTAAATAATCATGTGCATCATACATTGCTTTTGATTCCTTTTTATTCTTATATTTTACATTGAGAATGTGACGATTCGATTTGGTTGTAAATAATATTTAGACACTACTATTCTGATAAGACTCATCCCCATTTGTAAACATTTGTACCCCCATCCCCGGATACTTATTTGTAATAGCTTAGACTTTAAATTCCCGCAATTTATCGCTTTCTATATACTGTACAGTAATTAGGGTTTGTATGCGAAGATTCAAAATCAACCGCTAGATAACTTAATACAAGAAAAATGCATGAAAATCAATACACAATTCACACTTGCACCTCTAGGGTAACCTCGCTTGTTGCCTCGGAAAAATGAAATCATGTCCCTCAAGTATGAGACACTCTAGCAAATGTCCCTTCGATAAACAAAGATCGTAGTCCCTCGATGACCCTCGATGTTGCCTTCGATAAAACGATCTCGTCCCTTACAAAATTGCTATAGTGTCTCACAAGTTGCCTTCAATGATTGTATACGATGACCCACGCCTGTCCCGTTTAACATCCTAACACAAGGTTGTTCACCAAATACAATGGTGAAACAACACTATTAAAAGGGTTAAAACATAGGAAAAATCTTTGAGTAAAATAGGGTAGACAAAGTCTTAGTTATTTGATCAAAAATCTTGCAAAAACATCCTTGCCATTTTTCAAAACACACATCACAACACAACTTCAAAACAAATTTCAAAAACATTGAAACATCTTTTCAAAAAGACATACACCTTTGTATATACTCAAACAAGAGTCATTACAAAGGTTGCCTAGACAAGGCATCTTTTTCAAAGCATTTTCAAAACCACACACAAAGCACCATTTCAAACAATTGAAAAGCAAAGGCAAGTGATCTAAAACAAGTAACTAAGAGCCCATGGATAACCATGGATGAAAAGGGTGTTAGCACCTTCCCTTTTCATAATCTACCCCCCGAACCCACGAAAACATCTCAAAGGTCTTTCCTGTGCTTTTTGACCTTTCCTTAGGATAAAATAAAAAGTCGGTGGCGACTCTTGCTAAACCGAACAAGTGCGAAAACAAACGCAAAACCTTAAGTCAGTTCTCCTACCGTATCACAGTTTCCACCAAAGAATTTGAAGATTTGGTTGAATTAAGAGGAAGGGTTATGGCTACTAGACTCATACCATCAGACTTAGAAAATATAAAGTTAGGTTGTGATGACAAACAGGAATTCGAAGTATTAGCCATAGACACCTTATCAGATGCAGATTGGCGAAGTCCAATTGTGAATTATTTAAAAAACCCAACATTGAATGTTGATAGGAAGATAAAATATAGATCGTTATCATACGTCCTCATGGGAAAAGAATTGTTCAAGAAGACCCAGGAAGGCGTATTACTGAAGTGCCTAGGAGAAGGTGAGGCATACTTAGCATTATCAGGGGTCCGCAATAGGGTATGTGGGGCACATCAAGCAGGCCATAAAATGAAATGGTTGTTATTCCGATATGGCATGTATTGGCCCAGCATGCTCAAAGATTGTATAGATTTTGCTAAAGGGTGTGAAGAATGCCAGAAACATGCAGGAATTCAACATGCTCCTGCAAGTGAGTTACATTCGATCATTAAACCATGGCCCTTTAGAGGATGGGCATTAGATTTAATAGGAGAGATCAATCCTACTTCGTCTAAAGGACATAAATATATCTTAGTAGGAATTGATTATTTTACCAAGTGGATCGAAGCAATACCATTAATAGTTGCTGATCAACAGGCTATTACTGGGTTCATACAGAAACAGATAATTTATAGGTTCGGATTACCAGAGAGTATAACCACAAACCAAGGTTCTGTGTTTACTGGTAGAAAGATGCAGGAATTTGCTCAGGAGATGGGTTTTAAATTATTAACATCAACGCCATATTATGCTCAAGCAAATGGTCAGGTCGAAGTAGCAAACAAAGTGATAATAGGGTTAATTAAAAAACATGTTGGTAAGAAGACAAAGAATTGGCATAAGACTTTAGACCAAATACTTTGGGCTTGTAGAACATCTCCTAAAGAAGCTACTAACACCACGCCTTTCCAACTAACATTTGGCCATGATGCAGTTTTACCAGTGGAAATTCATCTGCAATCAGTTCGAATTCAAAGGCAAAAGGAGATCCCATCTGCATTATATTGGGAGATGATGATGAATGAGTTAGTTAAGTTAGACGAAGTTAGATTGCATGCATTGGAAATCCTAATGAGGCAAAAGGAAAGGGTAGCCAGGGCATACAACAAAAGGGTGAAAGGTAAAACATTCACTATTAATGACTTAGTCTGGAAAGTCACATTGCCCAGGGACAAGAAGAATAAAACATTAGGTAAATGGTCACCTCATTGGGAAGGACCCTTTCGAATACTAAAGAGATTCTCAAACAATGCGTATGAAATCGAAGAGTTAACTAATGACAAACGAATCTTAAAGGTTAACGGAAAGTATTTGAAAAAATATAGACCTCGCCTGCAGGAGATTCGAATAATAGCAACGTAGTCGAAATATTATAAGGAGATGCCAAAATGGTGCCATACGTTGCCAAAATGGCGTTGTTCAAATATTACAAAACCGAGACTCAAATTAATTCAAATAAGCAAAGATTTAAAAATAAACGTTGTTTCTCAATCTTGCGAAGGTGCTTCTAAAAGACTCAAGTCTTTGCTGGGTATAACGTCTCGCTCCTTCCAGAGTAGTTACTTCTCCTTTGATACGCTCTGCTGCTTCTATTTCAGAAAGGCCCCTGCTAAGAAGTTCTTCGAACTGGTTACTAACGGTGTCAGTTTCGTAAGCCAGTTGCTGTTGTTGAGCTTCTTTGACTTTTTGCTGGAGCTCTTGAATTTGTCCTTCCCAAAAGAGAATAGACCGCGCTCGAACTTCATAGTCAGTCTTCGCCTGTTTAAAACTCGTTGCTTGGTCTTCAGCCTCTTTAGAAAGTTTCGAAGCGCGCTCATAAGCAGCATCCATGGCGTTTCGTTTCTCCTGAACTTTAGCAGCAGCTAATTCATCTTGTAGGAGACATCCAGTCACATCATCCAATAATACTTGGAGGTCGAACAGTATAGTGCTTACTGGCAAGGAGAAAACTGCGAAGTTAACTTGAGTAAGAAGTTCCTTCATGGTATAGCAAGTAGTGCTATCCTTTTTAAGAACTTCGAATAGGTCTACATCAAGGATTGTTTTCCTGACTTTGTTAAGAAGTATAGCTCTATCATCTTGGGACAATGTGGTGTTAGTTGAACCAGTGCCAACCCTAGTGAAAGGGATGTCCTTTTGGGCCAATTTAGTTTTCATGTGCCCAATTGGGTCATTGTGTTTTAGGAGAGCTAGTTCCTCTTCAGTCAGTCGAGGCGGGGAAGTTGGGGGAAGTTCCTTGTTCAAAGGAGTCACGTCCATTTCGACCTCCATAGGTTCTTTAGTCTTACCACCATTATCTTCATCCTTGCCTTGCTCATTACTTTCTCCTTCGTCGCACAGATCCACCACATCGACAATATTGGTCTCGCTGCTATTAGCATCAAACTTCATTTCATCAGCCGAACCACTTTGGGTTTCGTCTTCACCAGATCTTTCTTCTGCAGTTTCTTCACTCTCTTGAGGAGAATCAGTCTTGTCCTTTTCAGCATGAGTGATTTTTGGACTCTCTTGAAGAGTTCTAAGAGGAGATTTCAGAAGGGAAGTTTCTAGTGGGTTTTCTTTAGACTTGTTGGGTGATTCTTCGTTTGCTTCCTTCAAAGGAGGTGAGGTGCCTTGATCATTGTGTGCCTCCGAAGTCCCAGTCAGGGCCACCATGTTGGAAGACCCTTTGTTTTGCACGAAGTTGTTGGAGTCCCCATGGAGAGAGGAAGTGATTGGAGCAATGGTCCCGGTTGGAGGAGTTGAAGCAGTAGGATTCGTGTTCGAAGTATCCTGCATGAACAAAGAAAAGTTAAGAATATGTACCAAGGTATGAATAACTATTTTTGTTAGGAATTCGAATTTGAATTACCTGTGGATTATCAGAAGAAATGTTACTGTCAATATGTTCCAATATTACATTGGAGGTCGAAGGTGAAATTTTGGATGTTGTTGAGAGAGCAACGTCTTTGGAATCAAGTCCAGGAACGTTAGTAGGCTCAGGGCCTTTGGAGCTTTCTTTCTTTTGCTTCTTCTTAGAAGCTGTTGGAGAATTTTCACCAGTCTTGAGGTTCTTTTCAATGGGGCCTTGTTTCCTTTTCTTAGGAGTAGTTGGTGGAAGTTTGCTAGTCTGAAAAGGTTTAAACATAAGTTAGATCTAAATCATAAACTTCAGTTTATTCGAAACAACAGGGTTAGTTGATTACCTTTGGAATTGAAATGTCTGTTGCTGCCGGTGTTGTTGTTGTAGTAGTTGTTGTTGTTGTTGGTATTGTTGGAGTTACATCATCGCTAACTTCAATAGCTTGTTGAGAAGTGTTCCCTTCCTTGGGCTTCAAAGTAACGTTTTTTATCCTAATGGCTGAAAAGTGAAACAATTAAGGTAAAGTGTTAAGGATAAGGGAATTAGGATACAATTGGAATTTTCCCAAGCATTAGCACCTGTGCCTTGATTAGATGTAATCGAAATGGCAGGAAGGTCATAGCGAAGATGTCCTGGGAAATTATGAAGCCAGTAACGAGCCCATGTCACAGTCTCAAATGGCTTTAGTTTCTTTCGAGATTGGTATTTGAACATTTCTTTGCAAGTAAACCACCAAGGGTATGGAGGAAACCAAGCCAGAGCCAATTCTGAGGTAGGCAACCTAGGAAATTTAGGTGGATGCATTTCGAGTGCCAACCTATACCTATCCTCAGGTGACAACCTTGAAGGAAGTTTGAACTTAGAAATTTTTTCTTTAAATTTTTCCTTCAAGGTCTCGGCCGCTCGATGTACAGTGGTTCCCAAGTGTGTGGGATCATAAGTGGTTTCGAAATAATTTTGAAAAGCCCTAATTTCTTTGACATGAGTGAACATACCTTTCTTGGAGTGTACCTGCACATTGAACGCGTCAGTTAGCTTTTGTTGAATGGTGAGTGTGTCAAATATATATGTCTGGTAGAACTTAGTCCACCATTCAAGAAATCCTTTTGCTGTGAAGTACGTTGGCTCAAAAGGTAAAAGCTCGAACTGAGCAAAATCTTGATATTGCTCCTGTTGTAATTTGGCCTCTCTTGCTTTGAACGTTTTGCCTGAGGTTATGGCACTTTGTGTTTGGAACAAAGGTTCAGGAATTAATTGGCACAGGCCAAATTGTCGAGAAACGAAATTGGGTTGATAAGCCAGGAAGAAAATCTGATTCTTTGTTGGAGTAATTCTTGAGGAAATTAGCCTAGGAAGAAGAAACGCTTTCCAAATGTCCTGCATCTCTCTGCTCTTGACAGCTTCTGAGAGAGACGTTGTGAACCATGATGGTCCACAAGTCCTTTGAGCAAAAGGTTCCATGGACTCTTCGAACTTGTGTCTCTTTGAGAAGATCATGATGTATTTAGAAAAATGGACTTTGAAATCATCCTTGTCATCATTTGGAGTAAGCTTTCGAAGCCTTGTGCCTTCGATGATCCTGTCAGCTATTACTGGATCTTGTTCGATGATAGTATCAGCAGTTGATAAAGAAGATTCGAACAAGGCATTAAGCCATAGTTGAAGCAACCAAAAGGGTCCAGCCAGAAGAATGTTCTTTGGAGCATGGGATTTTAAACCAGAAACTGCTGACCTTAAGCTCTCATAAAGATCGACAAGTAGCAGTTCACTCAGGCAGACTTTCCTATTTTCATGGAAATCCCTGGCTAGGGTAATGAAACTACTCGCCACTTGCAAGGATCTGCTGCAGAACACATATCGTGATAGCCACAAGGTAAGGAAAGCGATATGTTCTACGTCTGAGACATCATCCCCTTCAGTATGATAATGGCTGATGAATTTTGAAAAGCTAGCTAGTTTGACATCGAAGTCAATGATGCTAGAATGTTCTTCGTTATCAGGAATATAAGTTTCCCCCACTGGTGAAAGACCAGTGATGGCAGCTATATCAAAGAAGGTGGGTGTTATCATTCCGCCCGGAAGGTGGAGAGTGTTATAAGTGTTGCCCCAGAAGTACAATGAAGTAAATAGCAATGGGTGACTGTAAGTAAAGCCTGGTTTCGACAGTTTGATTAAATTATAAATTCCTAATTCTTCCCATTGCTGGGATTTTTTGGATTCTACTTTAGTGAGCCAGTTTTGATATGCTACATATGAAGTGGGGCAGGATCGAAATGGTTTGAAATTGATTTTGATGTAATCTAAAATAAAAGGATCTTTTGGAGGTAAGATTGGAGTTTCAGTTGTTTTCGAATCAGATGATTCACTTATATCTTTAGTTCCTGCCTTAGGGGCATCCATCTTGTTGAATAGGGGTTTGAATTTATAGCAAACGGGAAAAAATTTCCTAGTATCTTTTAGAATTTCAAAAACGGTTAAAGGACCCATTAGGGCAAACCTTTTTCCAGCAACAATGGTAGGGATTAATACCTGAGAAGCATACAACATTTCTTTCTCTTTGGAGATTTCTTGAGGATTGAGCACAGATTGATTCTGATAAGTACCCACCTTGCTCTCCATGACAGTTTCCGTGTTGTTGTTCTTGTTCTTCCTCTTTGATGATTTCTTCAATTGTGATGATGTTGATGAAGACATTGTTAAGATTGCTGGAAGTTTTAGGGTTTAGTGAAAAAAGAGGGGGGTTTCAGAATTCTGGAGTAAAAGAAGAAAAGACTAAACTGATGAGTTTTATAGAGAGTGTGGAAGAGTGAGTGTAAACACCCACTAAATAAGACTAGGGGTACGTGGAAGTCGTTGGTTGGATTCAGAGAGAGGTGGCGTAAGATCTAGTGTTGGTAATGAGTGTGATTAATAGTAATCATTATTTTTAAAACCGCACCATGCTGTGGTAACTGGTCCAAGACGGTTAGGTACTCAAAGAGGCGTCTTGATTGACGTGGGTAAAGTCATGCACAGTAAATGCCACGATTCTTCAAAAGACCTATCAAAATCTTGTGAATCTATTTAAAATAAGTATTTCTCAAAGGGTTCGAAATACATATTTTAAAGGGGCATTTTGTTGGCTGAAGATTTTGATATTGTGATTCGAAATGAAATGATTGGGCTTTGTTTGAATAAAGCAAGTTTTATGGTTTGGAATGGAAGAGACTGTTTTTTCGAATGGAAGTATTAAAGTTCAAGGTTTCGAATGATAGTTGTGGAGTGTAAGTCTAAAGAATTTTCGAAATAATGATGAGATTATATTTGTGAAGGTTGTTTTCGAAAATAACCTTTGAAATGAATTCGAAACGAAGGTTCCAAGGCGTTTGAAATTCAAACATGAGCGGGATATTGAAAATTCAAATACATAAGCGTTGAAGCGTTCGAGGACGTGTGGAGGCTAGAGGGAAGTAATGCTCTGCATGCTTCGAACGTGACAGATTCTGATAGCAAGACCGTTATGGTCGAAATAGTATAAATAGAGGTCTTAGCGTTAGGATTTCGGGTGTCATATCTGTTGTACAAATTCAGTAAACATTCAAAATACCGCATGGATAGGGAAACGAATGCTCGAAAGATGTACGTATGATAACACCAACATTTACAATTCAATGAAAACTCTTTATATTTTCCAGTTTTATCTTTCATTTCCATTTCATTTGTGCTCCAAACATTTTTACGTTCATGCCTTTACATTAAAGCTTTTACATTCAGAGTCATTTATTTCTTCCTGCATTTAAACGCGTTTCTTATGTTCGAATCCTTTAAACATTCAGCAACTTTTACATTCATTCACTTAATCCTGCCATTTACCCAATCTTAAGTCTTTTTACTTTTCTAATGAACATTCCTTACATCATATAGAAATTATCCTTCGAATAATTTAGTGTAGTAATCGAAGTGGATTGGATGTCTTTGAAACACTTTAATTAGAAGTCCTAAATATGAATACCAGTTTTACGATTAGATTTAGCCAAACAACTATGTCCCATAGGATCAATCTAGTCGATCCTGCAAGTTACCAGAGAAATTGAATAACAATAATTAAGTTTATTCGATAGTTTGGAAGACTAGCGGTTGTTTACCAGAAATCACTGTGAACAGTTGGGTGATAGGTTCAATGTCCACCCACACATGCTTCAATTCTACTCAATCACAGGATCATCGTAAACTAAATTATGATCTCATATGTCAAGAAATCCTACCTCTCGTCAGCAATGATCTGTTACTGAAGGTGAAAACCATAATCTCTCACATCACTACGGTATACAACTATATTCCGTCATACTGAAAGGCGTGGTTAGCAAAGACCAAGGCGATTGAAAAGGTATATGGAAACTAGGAGGAGTCATACAAAGAACTTCCGCGCTACCTGCATACACTTCAGATGTATTCTCTAGGAACAGTTTGTATTATGGAAACATTGTCGGCGTATGCCCAAGATGGTACTCATGTTACAGGAAATGGAATATTCAGTCTACTGTTATGTGCTTTTCAACCTTGCATCATAGGGTTTGTGTCATGCAAACCTATTATTCAAATTGATGAAACATGGTTGTATGGGAAATACAAAGGCACGCTACTGATGGCAGTTTCACAACATGACAACAACAACAACATTTTACCAATTGCCTTTGCTCTAGTCGAGGGAGAGATTGGTGGTGCTTGGAGTTTCTTTCTCAGAAATCTCCGAACACACGTGGCTCCTCAACCTGATCTTTGTTTGATCTCTGACAGACATGCATCTATTGAGAGTGCATACAATAATCCTGCAAACGGTTGGCATAACCCTTCTTCTATGCATGTCTACTGTATTAGACATATCGTACGAAATTTCACGAGGGAGATCAAAGACAAGGCTCTTAGGAAAACAATTATGAACACGGGGTATGCATTAAAACAACCTATGTTTAAACACTATCACAACAAGATCAGATTGTCAAATCCGAACGCAGGTAGGTGGGTCAATAATATTCTGGTGGAGAAATGGACAAGGTCATACGACAATGGACAATGATAAGGCCACATGACAACAAATCTTATTGAATCCATGAACGGTGTATTCAAAGGCATACGAAATCTCCCTGTAACCACTTTTGTCAAATCAACATAATTTAGGATGGCTTCGTTGTTTGCAAAAGAGGTGAAATATGGAATGCGGTCTTATAATCGGGACAACTATGGAGTGAAAGCTACATGAAGTATATTAAGGAATAAAGTTCCAAAGCTAACACCCATCTGGTTATAAGGTTCGACCGAAAAAACCACAACTTCATTGTCAAAGAGACAATCGACTACAACGAGGAGCTGCCAAGACAAGAGTATAGGATTATTCTACCATCTTGTTGGTGCCATTGTGGAAAGTTTCAATCCTTTCGTATGCCTTACTCTCATGTCATTGCGGCATCTGCGTATACTCATCAAGACACATTACAACTTCTATCTCCAATTTACAAGTCCGAAACCTTGCTCGATGTACACAACAATGGCTTCCCATTGGTAGCGAAACCTAATTATTGGCCTGCATACAACGGGGAAATAGTATGGTACAACAATCAAATGCGAAGGAATAAAAAGGGTCGTCCCAAAAGCAAACGTATCACAACTGAAATGGACTTCCTTGACAAGCTAGAAAGAAAGTGTGGTTTATATCGTCAGGTCGGACACAATCGAAAAAATTATCCCACTCGGGCTACAAGCTCGACAACATAAAAATTGTAGGAAAATCATCTACACTTTTTAAGTTCTAAACATTATTGTTTTTCACTAAGAGCATTTGTTACAACAAACCATACGCAAACAACAAATGAAAACACGATAAAACGTCTAAGAAATTACAACCGTCAAAACAATTTCATCTGAGCCATGCATCATCACCATTACGTCTCCGTCTGTTCTGACTTTCTCCAACCAAAAATTAGGTCTTCCAGTTGCAAGTGAGGTGGTTATTCATCTTCTCTGGATCCTTCTAATTTGTTCCTCTACCTCGATGTCTCCCTCTAGCCATCGCATCAACCCTCTCTTCAGACGCTCCATGGAGTGAATGTGCCAACATTTCATTTTCATCGGAGGTTTGGTGACTGAGAAAATAAAGTATCTATCTCTGGTGAAAATCATGGGAGATGTCATGACGCAAATAACAGAGAAAAAATAAGAAGACAGTGCGAGAAAGTGTGAAGAACGATGGAGAAATGAGTGATTTATTTATAGAAAATACAATTGCATGTAGTAGCCAAGTGAGATGACACATATTCTCCTTTTTATAGTGCATGCGCCATCTCACCTGGCTAAAACAAAGTGCATGCGTCAAGTGAGATGACGCCTAAGATAAAAAGGTCAGTGCATGCGCCATCTCACTTGACTCCTCCATTATGAGATTTTCTGAAACATGATTATTTGCGTAATTCTCTCCAAAACATAATTATTTATATTTTTTTTTCAATACTTGGTTATTACTAAAAAAAAAAAATCTCAAAAGTATATATTTTTTTCTTTTCCTTAAGATATGAATACTGTTTGGCCACTGAAAAAAAATTATTATATTCATAATCATTGTTTATTCATAAAAAATTCTTCATTATATTATAATAGAATCAGATTAGGCCAATTTAAAAGCTTGCTCTAAGTTTGATTCTTGACAAGCTTGAAGAACGTATTGATTATATTTGTTTTGGAGTTGTATGCAAGAGTTGGCAATCAGTTGCAAAGCTTAACCATCGAAGCCATAAATTTAGGAATAATGTGTTACCCATGCTATTCATTCCGAATATTTTTGAAGACATGAAAAGAAAAGGAAACATAAGGCGTTTGTATGGAATTCCAGCTAGCAAAATTTATACCTCCTTATTACCCTCTATTCTCTACAACAAATTTTATTAAAAGAAATATTACTTTTACACCAATATCATACACATGTATAATAATGAATAATGAAATATTATAATAATAAATTATTTTAAAAAAACAAAAAAAAAAACTTATCTATTTATTCATTTTATATATATATATATATATATATATATATATATATATATATATATATATATATATATATATATATATATATATATATATATATATATATATATATATATATATATATATATATATATATATATATATATATATATATATATATATATATATATATATATATATATATATATATATATATATATATTTTAAATTAAGGAAGTACGAATATAAAATTATGTGATTAATCAATTTTATAATTTCGTTAATCAATATTTTAAATTTTATTATCCAACTTTATAGATACTAAATTTAGATGTATATAATCAATTTTATAATTTTATTAATCAATATTTTATATTGTATTAATCAATTTTATTTAAATATTAAAAATTATTTTTAATATCTGAGTTTTATTAATCAATTTCATCATTTCGTTAATCAATTTTTTATATTTTATTAATTAATTTTGTTTTACTACTAACTTATTTTTAATATAAATATATTTATTAATCAATTTCATTATTTTATTAACTAATTTTTTATATTCTATTAATTAATTTTATTTTATTATTAAAATTATTGTTCGTATATTATTTACAGATATTATACACGTATTATTTATGACACTGTTCATAAATATTCTTTTATAAAAGAAAATATTAATGTATGATCGTGGTGTAAGAATAAGTTCATGATTTTATAAAAGTCCGGTATATGCTGCATACTCAACGTACCCTTTCAACCTTCCATCTTAATGAACTCAATATTGACAAGATAACTCCAAAAGTTTTGTTTGAGGACAATTCTTTTCTATAAAAGAATTTTATAATATAAAAGATGGAAGCATGCGTGAGGATTTTCTAGGTTCTATTAGTGACCCCCAATGTTCGTTTTGGATTTTACCACAATTCAAATGGTAATGAATGAGCTTATGCTATTGGAAGTATAAAATAATTCAAATATATTAGATAGGTATTTGGGAGGATTTTGCTTAAAACAATTTAAAAATAAATATTTATAGTTGTTCTTTTTATAGGCGTAATCAATTACATTAATATATATAATTGATTATGAAGACAATGTTTGTTTATGTTTTTCCAATTGTCGCAATCGTAATCGATTACGGCATTTAGGGTAATCGATTACGGGCCTGTATTTTAGGTTTTTTGGTTTATTTTTGAGTTATTTTGTTTTTCAAT